>WJSH01001395.1:10917-46922 GCA_009757365.2 Lepidium campestre | reverse complement strand
AACGGTTAATAAATTACCTACTCCATTTTTTTTTTTTTGGTAAGGAAAGGGAGGTAATCCTCCCAACTTATTCAAATAAAATCAATCAAACAATAATGTTCTGTGGCACATGTGCCCATTCTCATCATCAGTAAACAAATGGCTAACATCCTGTTGAATACTATCAAAATAATGGAATCCTAAACGTAAAGAGTGTGCATAGGTTGCTAATCCGTCCGCAAGACGATTAGCCTCCCGATACATATGTGAGATTCGGACTATCCAGTCCTTTCTTAAGAAGCTTTGGCAAAAGAGTACCAGGAAGGACAGAGGATGAGACTCATGTACTTCACCTGTCAAAAACTCAACAATAATCTTTGAATCGATCTCAACTTCTAGCCGTGGTATACACTTCTTCCAAGCAATGTACAAGCCATAGTAAACACCCCATAATTCCGCAAGCGGGATCAAGCATATGCCTATATTTACCGCAAAACTACCACACCATTCTCCTCTAGAATCTCTCAATACTCCACCCACAGCTGCAGCCCCGAGCACTCTCTTACGGATCCATCTGTATTAAGTTTAACCCATGAATCATTGGGAAACGCCCAAGCTATTAAACGACTTTCTTTGCGAGTTTCAGAACCATGCGTACCCATAGTTAAATAAGCTCTTGTCACCTCTTGACATCAATCCTTGATGAACTTAACTTTATCTCGACATCTATTAATTTCACCAAAGAGAGATGCACACCTTCATTTCCATCCCCACCATACTGTAATAACAAAACAAGTTGACCATTTATTACCAAATACCTCATCGTGATCACCAAGGTTCATGAAAATCCATTCAAGTATTGATACTTCAAAAAAGCTTCTCTGTTTCCGAAGTGGCGGTAATCGAATCCAAACTCCCCTTATTGCTGGGAAATCCCGTAACACATGAAGTATTGATTAACTCATCTCTTGCATATCTGACACACATTCGAATCGCTCAAATGTCTTCGATGTCGCTCAGCTTGCGTCATAATCACATGTTTCGCAGAGAGCCATAGAAACAGTCGCACCCTTTCAAGAACTACAACTCTCCACACCCGACTGTAAAAAGAACTCATAGATTGGCTCTGAGTAAAATCACGGGTTAGCATGGTATAGGCAGAGGAGACCGTAAATCGCCCATCACAAGTCTCGCCCCACGATAATCTGTCATGGACTCCCGTTACTTCGTCAATCACTACAGCCAATAGACGAAGTCATGTATTTTCTGTGATATATGAGCTTATACGATCCATATCCCAGCCGCGTCCTATACTCCAGAGTTCATTGCAAGAAGCACTCTGTAATTCAGGTGGAATGTCGCAGATCGACATATATAGTAGAGAACTTGATCCAATCCATTTATCTATCCAGAATTGTACTTGATGACCATCACCCAGAATCTATTTAACACCGGGTTGAATCACCTGATTCAAACCCAGTAAAATACTCCGCCATGTTGATGAGCAAGCTCTATTATTAGAGAGCCAAGAGCTGTCACGAAGGTCTATAACCCAATCTTGGTGCGCATAACTCGGGCCCATAATTGTGTCGAATTATGAAGAAGCCTCCACCCAACTTTACCCAGCAATGCTGTATTCATTTCTCTGAATTTTCTGATTCCCAAACCACCTTCACTACGTGGTACACAAACTCTACTCCACGCAACAACATGTTTTTCTGGTCAAAATTCCCACCCCAAAGAAAATTCCTGAAAATTATGTCCAAAGCTTTAACTGTGGATGCTGGCAAGGAGACTATACTCATCGTGTGTACAGGTATTGAAGATAAAAGACTTCGTAAGTGTGGCTCTGCCCGCAAGACTCAGGAACTGTGACTTCCATCCCGCGAGTCTAGCTGAAACGTTCGACAACACATCCCCAAAGGTTTCTTTGTTTATTCTCTTTTGTAGCACATGGATACCCAAATATTTCCCTAGATCCTTAGTCACCTGAATCCCACTTTCTCTGTTGATCACATTTTCTAATTCACGAGAAACGGTACTTGAAAAATATATCTTCAATTTTTCCAAACTTACTTTTTGTCCTTAAGCTGCACAAAACCTCTCTAACACGCCTCTGATCACTCGAATTTGTGACACTGATGCTTCAGCAAATAAAATAATGTCATCCACAAAACAAACATGAGAAAATTGTGGTCCTCCTCTAGAAAGAGTAATCGGCTTCCAGTTCTTCTCACTAATCGAAAATTTGATCAAGTGACATAAGCGCTCAATACATAAGACAAATAAGTAAGGAGAGAGAGGATCTCCTTGTCTTAGACCCCGAGATGGCTTAAACGGCTTAGTCTTCTCTCCATTCCAAAGTATGCTCATTGAAGGATTAGAAACATAACTCATAATCCAACTAACCCATTTGTGGTAACCCCACAACTTGTAGAGTATCTTCTAGAAAATCCCACCGAATGCGGTCATAGGCTTTTTCTAAATCAAGCTTGAGAAGCATCCATCCCTTCTTACCTTGTTTCCTCCTCATAGAATGTACGACTTCCTGAACAACAACGATATTATCCACACTAAGCCGGCCCGGTATAAAACTTGCTTGAGCCGGACCTACCAATTTCAGCATCAAACTCTTCAAACGCATAACCAATGTCTTTGTGATAGTCTTAAACAAGACATTACATAACTTATTGGCCTAAATTGGGTAATTCTTTCCAGCTTTAAAGTCTTTGGAATCATTTGTCCCCTCCGGTAACGCTCCAGTCTCCAAACAACTAAAAACAAAATGAATAACTGAGTCGCCCACCACGTCCCAACAGTCTTGATAGAAGACCGGCTGAAAACCATCAGGCCCCAGAGCCTTATACTAACCCATGCTGCGTATCGCATTCTCCACTTCTGTAGCACAGAACGGGCGTGATAGCATAGATTTTTCCTCACAAGAAAGCACCTCAAAACCATCTCTCGGGATATTACATACTTATACAGTAACCCCCTCCAAAGAATAAAGCTTTGAATAATACTGAATTGAGTGTTGTTCAAGCTCTTGACTATCAGTTACCCATGTGCATGCATCACTCTTTAAGCTCTCAATTTTATTTCGTCGACGTCTCACCACCGTTGATGTATTGAAATATCGAGTATTCCGATCACCATAATTAATCACCTCTCCCGTGACTTTTGATACCACAACATTTCCTCTTGCGCAAGGATCTCATCAAACTCTTTAAGTAAAGTTTCCTCCTCACAAAGCAGATCATCTGAAAGGTGAGACTCCAATCGGGTATGTACAGCCTGAATCTCGAAAGACTTTTGCTCCTTCTTACATTGGATGTCTCCAAATATCTTATTGTTCCAAATCCTCAAGGTACGCTCCAATCGCTTTAGAGCCTCCGGTGTACTTACTTCTCTGTTCCACGATACATTTAACAACTCTTTAAATCCGTTATGTTGCAGCCACGCCGCCTCAAAACGAAAGGACGACTTCTAGAGCTGCATGGTCCAAGGCCATAAACGGAAGATGCGATATTGTTGTCTCTTGCCATTGAAGTCGTGCACTAGCGCAACACAAAAACCGATCTAGCCGTTTAGCAACAAATGTACTCTCGAAGTTTCCTCTCCGCCATGTATACTTATTCCCAATAGATCTCATGTCTATTAAAGACAACTCATTGATCCAGTCTGCAAATTCAAGAAAATCTTGCGAGAGCTGGCCATTACCTCTTGAACGCTCATCCAGCATAATTATTGAATTAAAGTCCCCTCCCACGAAAACCGGTTCAGGTAAACTTCGAATACACTCCCGTAACTGATCCCATAGGTCCCTGTGTCGAGCTGCTGATGGACCGGCATAAACAAAGATTATGTTCACAATCTCTAGACCCGTATCAACACGAGCCACTAAAAACTGGTCATTAGAGCCAACAATCACTACCTCACCAATTGTTGATCGCTAAAGAACTCAAATACTACCACTTTGGCCTTGCGCATCCACTCTACACGTGTGCTCAAACCCAAATTTTCACAGATTCATTTAGCTCTATCACCATTCAAATGTGTTTCAAAAATAGCCAAAATATCAATTTTGAATTTCTTCAACATATAACGAATCGCACGTCGGAAGTTAGGTTTATTTGCCCCTTGGCAATTCCATGCTAGACAATTCATGATATCAAGATTAAAGGTCAAACAAAGGGTTGCCGGGGAAAAACATTATTCTATTCGATTCCCCTCTGGTAACGTCGTCCCACTTAGGTGCATATCACCATCATGCACCAGCTGTACAAACTTGTTTTTAACCAAATACACAACATCCCCACTTATGGAGGAAGACTGCCTATCTTCATCATGAACCAAATTTCCATCTTTATTTTCAAAGGCCCCGCCTGGTTTACCATCATTAGCGTTATCAATCCTTAAGCGCTTGCCAGATTCTGATAACACAAGTTCACTCCCAACTGCTTTGAAAATTAGTCCATGAGAGGCTCTGTTCACTTGAGGTCTCGATTTTGGCTTACTTTCATTACCCTTGGATCTATTAAGCTTCTTATCTCCTGGCCCATTAGACTTTCTATGGGCTTTATTCTTTTCAGACCCAAAAATTAGGCACTTATCTTTTTTTAAAATCCCCGCCTGAAACTGATTAGGAATATATTCATTTTCCTTATTGTCAGAGGGGATCCTAATATCTCGCCTAGGATCACGCAAAATTGGCTGGACTACAAGATTACCAAATCTGTTAGAATCCAAAAAATTCTCTCTTTCCTTATCCATCAGAGCTTTCCTAGAATCCTGAGCATATTGAATTCCTGAGTTCTCTGCCACGATAACAGCATCAGCTCGTGATAATTTCCTCCACCTCGCCGGCTTCCTAACCAGTGTAAATCCATCATCAGCCGATTCAATTACGGGAACCACCTCTGTCATCACCGAGGAAACCTGAGCTGGGAAAATCTCATGATTCATCTTCAAACATGTACTCATCAAATGACCATAGATCCCACAATTAGAACAAATTTTGTCTAATCCTTCACATGCAACAAAGTAATGTTTCCCATTTATCATAATTGAGCCTTTCAAGGGTTTTGCCAAGTTCACCTCCACACATACCCTTGCGAAACGAGCCCTATCCTTTACTATTGTTGTACCATCAACCCTTATTGGATTACCAAAGCCGTCCGCAATACCCATTAAGATATCCGAATGATAAAAATTAACTGGAATATTTTGTCGTATGACCCACACCGGCGTTGTCGAGATTTCATCAGTCATAGAATCAAACTCTGGATTCCATGATTGAAGCAGTAGATAGTTACCAAATATCTTCCATGGTCCTTCAGACAGAGCTGTCATATATTCATTTTCCTTCTCAAATCGTATCATAAAATAACCTCAAGGAAGATCCGCAACACACATTTCTCCAACCAGTTTCCACAATTCCCTCAGTTTCCTGGTCAGAACTGAAATTGCCACACTTCTACCCAGAACTTTGACAATCATGCAATGCTTCCACAATTTATTCATTGCCTTTAACACCTCATTATTAATCGTAAGCACTGGCTCCCCATCTTTTCCATTGGGATACGTCATCCTCATATTCGACTTCACAAAGTCACTTGCCACCATAACCTCCAGAACCGGGATCCCACCTAAATTAGAGCCCTTCACCTTCAACACCCACGACCTAGAGAGATCTGGCGGTTCCGGTGGTCGATCATTTTCCCTCGAACCCATCATCATCGCATCTTTCATCGTAGAGAGCTGAGAGGAGTTTTGTTTTTTCTTATGTTTTTTACCTACTCCATTTGATTTTATCAGGGAAATCTATCCATTTCTTTTTTTTAAGTCGGTTTATATTCCATAAAATGGAAATATATAAGAGTTTATTTTACAATTTAGTTCCATGACAAGACAAAGAATAAAAACATGAAAACAGATAAATTGGTCCATTGACAATGTATTGATAGATGACAAAGTGGAGGAAGTAAGAAGCTGACAACAGGCGAAGATCAAACCGAAGATGTCAAAGGAAAAGGAAGCCGTTCACCGATGACCCAAGAACTCGAGCCGTCAACGGATTAATAGCAGAAGCCAGACACTTACACCAACCGTATCAAGGGAGCGTGACTAAAGGTACTACTCATGAGCTATTCTCATGAAGGAACCATACTAACCATAGAGATTGAAAACAACACCTTAATCTATCAAACTCCTACCCAAGGTCGACTATATTGAAGCACTAACCGAACACTAGGAAGCAACAACGACACCCTAAACTAGGGTAACCGAGAATGAATCTAAGCAAACAAACCCGAGAAGCTAAAGTAGACAAAGCCTAGGAAGAAACCGTCCTTGAGCTTACTACCATAGAAGAGCCACAATAACTAACCAGAAATTAAAATCTCGAGAATCAAAAATGGAAGTCTAAAAATTTAAGATTGAATGCCCAAGATCTAACCAAGAAATCATGCGAACTGGGGACTCCGGCGAGACTCCTTGCCGGTGAGGACACCAGCACCACCAAGCACTCTGACGGCCGTCCATGAGAGAGGGAGGATTGGTGAAAACTGACAGAGATCCAGATAGAGAAACGACTATAACTTCCCCAGAGAGAGAACCTGTTGGTGCAACGTGGATCTGCACCATTGATGTAGAACTCGTACAAGCCTTTCGTTGTCTATGGTGGGCTTTTCTCTAAACCTAAATCACGTTTAAGGCTAATGATTGTGATGAGTTTATCATTCTTTCTTTATAATTATGTTTTAATTCGACCCATATGTTTAAGTTTTATTTGTAAATAATTAGTTGAGTGGTAAATTTAGGCCTATTAGAATTAGGAAGACTAGATTAGTTATTAGACTTTTTTTTTTAATTATTAGGAAGACAACTTATATAAGGATCCCTAAACCAGAGCTTCCTCTCAAAGAATTTCCTGGGTTTATAGGTCCTTGTTTGAATATCGATTCAATTCTCTTCAAGGAAAAAAATGGGTCACTTAGTGGATTCAATTCCCGCCACACCCGTCCCCACATATCAACCAGCCATGACCTACACCACCTACTGCCGTCACCAACATCCATCACAAAGCTTGAGCCCTTAAAGGAAAACCACGAAACCGAGTCTCACGGGGTAGATCCAGGAGAAGAAGAACAATACATAAATATCATAGGAGAACCAATCTATGATGATTATGAAATGAAGTCAATGACGAGCCTGAAGTAGATCTGAATCAAGCTCTTAGGCTTCAGGAAAGGTGCGCTGAACTTCATGTTGCACAAGCGGACTCGACAGAAGAATCAAGGCAGCCTTCAGGAAAACGCAGAGTAGACATACATGTACTCTTTGACGCGTTTCAGCCAAACTAGACTGAACCATGCCACAATTTTGATTTATGTGGATTCTTGACTCACTCAGTGAAGTCCACGAAATTGAATCATCTCCAAAGAAATCTGGAGCTGAAAGATATGTACTTTACAAATTGACCTTACTGAAGCACTATGACTGTGTGTTATAGTCAGTAATTGATCAACACAGCCAGCTGAGCGAGCTGGTACAGCGTGGATCTACACCATTGATGTATAATTCGTCCAAGCCTTTGGTTGTTTATGTTGGGCTTTTCTCTAAGCCTAAATTACGTTTAAGGATAAAGATTGGGATGAATTTCTGTTTATTTCTTTGTAATTATGTTTCTGTCAATGTGGGTAAACCCGCCCCATTTAACCAACTCTATTGCGGGTTCAACTATTTTACAGGTTATACGGACAAACCCGCATAATCTGCAGTTATATATATGATAACCTTAACTTGTCCTATTTTGTGATTGCAGGTTGTGTGGTATGTCTGCGATTTTTTTAATTTATTTATTATATTACATAAAATATTTATTTTCTAACAAATATATAATATTGTGTGATGATTCAATTAGATATGCAAATGATTCCATCATGAGCTCAAAAGCTTAATTTGGCAAAAATATATAAACCATAAAAGTTGAAGCTTGCTATGTTATTGTAACTTACAACTTAAACGAAATTTATTTTTTATTTGTTCCTCTTTTCCACAACAAATTTTCTCTAACAAAAAAAAAGACAAAAAACACAAAAGTCAACATCGTTATTACTAATTTAAGGAAAAAAAAACTGATAAATAAAAAACAAACTTATGATATCATTCTCTTCAAAATCTGTAAAAAAAAACAATGAAAAAACAAGATATAAATATTTGAAAGTATGACAATAATATATAATCAACCACGAAAAAATAAACATATATTATTAAAACATAACACATATCTAATGAATTACATCTTCAAATGGTGGAGCATTTTCACAAGTCTCCTAAAGAGCATCATCAACATCATCTACAAAATAATAATTTAGTCAATCATCATATATATTAAAAATAAAGAAAACAGTAAGAAATAAGTCATTATTGTTTGCTTCAAATTAGGTAATCATTAATCAATCATTATTCATACTAAAAATTAAAAACATGTAAGAAAGTAAAAACATTGCCTTTGGCTTCAAAACCATGTAACCAATTACGTGCATAAGTCAAAGCTTGGACATTCGAAAATAGCAGACAAGTTCTATACTTGTTTAAAACATTCCTATGTTGAAATTTGTAATAGGAATACTAAGTACATCACATGCAATGTAAGACAACTCTTTGAAATGAACTGAATTCTCTTTCCAATAATATAATACCTTTAAATTTGGGAACTAAAACATGTTTAGAGGTGGTTCATCTGGGTGATTTCACATGATCACCAATTTTCCGTGAGTAGAATGCACATAAATCCTGCAACAATTAAATTCAAAATAACTAGTTAAAGAAATACAATCAAAGAAAGATAAACAACTAATCATTAAAAAAAAACTAATTTAAAGTAAAAAAAAACCACTTATAGTGTATCCCGTTGGAGCATTTTCATGAGAAGTTTCCATGCGAATGCTTGAAGAACTTGTATTTGATGTAGAGTCTCCTTACTCTTATATGCATTGAAAAGCATATACATTTTCTCTAGCACATGATATATCTTTTTCTGGAAAATCAATGGACTTAGAGTTTTGAAACAATATTCTAAAAGAGCGAATTTCATTCTTGTATCCAAAACAACACCTATAGCAAGGCATCACTATATTCTTCCCAATATTTCTCAAACTTAATTTTCATAACTCTAACCATGTCTTTAATAACATCATCTTGAGAATTCTCATGAAGTTGCAACCAAGATTCAATCTGCCAAACTTGCATAAATTACAAAACCGGACACCAAATTTGTAATTTCTTGAAATGACTTCAAAAACTCACATATCATCTCTCATCTTGTCCATTCTACATTAGATGGAAAATGCTTATAACTAATATCTATGTCATTGAGATAACTTAATGCATGTTGATGTTTGAAAGCTCTATCAAGCATATCATAAGTCGAATTCCACCAAGTGGTAACATTCATAGCCAAACCAGCTTTTGTTTGAGCTTCTATTGTTTCTACATAACTTTGAAACATATTCTCTCGACTTTCGGACGCCTTCACATACTTAATACTATCTCTTATTTTCTGCAAAACACCACCAATCATTACTATCTCTTATTTTCTGCAAAGCACCACCAATCATGAATAATTAGATTTAATATATGCACTGAACATTTCACATGAAAATATTCTCCATTACACAACAAATTTTTGTGCAACTGCCTCTCCAAAATGGTTTGCATACTGTCATTAGAAGTTGCATAATCCACGGTAAAAAAAAATAGTTTTTTATTCTCTAATCCCCATTTTTTCATCAATTCCATAATTTTTATTGATAATTGCACACCATTATGTGGAGGTAAAAAAAACACAAAATGAGAGTACCTTACTATTCAACTTCCAATCATTATCAATGTAATGAACAGTCAAGCATATATATATCATTCGATTGTAATTGCTCGCCAAAGATATGTAGTCAAACAAACTCTACTTGGAATTTCTGTCAATATCGTCTTAAGTTTCCATTTTTCTTTCTCATAGAACTTGTAAACATCTGCAGCTGCTGTGTTTTTAGTCCAAAATTTGATTTCTGGATTAGCATATTTAAAAGCATTCATGACCCTCACATTCTCAACAAAAGAATATGGAAGGTCAAAATCAATTATGGCCATAGCTATTAGCTCACGAAAGACATTTTGATCAAACTTTCTTGCTCTCAGTTTTCCTTCATGATTGACCAACAAATCACCCAAATTACCATTTTGAGACTTCTTCTTACAAACCAACAAATAACGTTTCAAAGTTGTAGTTTCATTCTTGTGTAGAATGAAGTGATATACTTGATCACAATGGTTACATCTCATCTCTTCTTTACCCTCAGAATCTGGATCTCCAAAAATTATAATATCCTTCCAAACATCTGAGTGAGTTTTGCTTATGAGGAAGCAATATTTTCACTTTTTGGTTGTTGGATGGTTCACTCTCATCGTCCAAATTACTGTGATGATATTCATCGTTTTCCTCCATCTCCTAAATTCAAAGTAAAATCGTGAAAACAAAATAACACAATCATTCAAATATCGAACAATTTTTTTTACAAATTAAACATATATAAAAATCTTCACCAACGTCTGTCTATAGATATAACAAAATAATTTTTTAAAAATTAAAAATTATACAAAAGAATATGTCACTTGCTGTCGTCAACCTTTAGTTCTAAAGTAAATTGGTTTCAGTTTTGATTTCTTGCTGAAACCTAAAGTATTCGACATTAATTATTTATATTTATCTTCCTTTTGATATGAAAAATAGTTGTGCATGTATTAAGTGAATTCTGAATTATGATTCTTCTCACTTGTTATAAATTTGTAGAGTAGTAATATTTAGGTCAAGATTGATTACTTTACAGATTGATAATAATGATTGGTGAGAAGTTTTGTTATAAATTTGTAAATCTTTTGTGATTTGTTTCATCTCACTAATTATTATCATTATACAAAAAGACAACGGTGATGATACAAAATTTACCTAAAATAATATAAAACAAAACACAAGGATTATAGAAGAACAACTATACTAATAAAAGTACCTACAACTCCTAGGATATCCACGTAATACATTTTAAGTTCTTTCTCACACAGCCACGTTAGCATACTGTTAAACATATTTGCCTGTTTTATTTTTGATCTCAAAGGTCACGATTTAGTGTCCGACTGAAAAGAAAACCTCAACTTTAGGGTTCTCTCCCTGAGCTTTTTCGTGGGATGAGCGGCTCGACTGGATTCTCCCCAACGAATTCGAGATTATATTTTAATATCTTCTCATTTTTTTGTTTCCCCATTCTCGATTACAAGTTGTACCTTGCTGTAATTCCTACTGTTAATTTGGGTTGCTCGGCTCGATTCAATTATCTATACCGAGTTTGAGGTTCTATTCCAATATCTCTCATTTGTACTTTTATTATATTAGTAATAGATAAGATTCTATTTTTGTCCCAAGTTGGTTCACTACGTTCCTCAATCACTAAGTGTATTTTTCAGATATCTATTTTCAATTTCTTTAAAGGTCAATTCTTTTAAAAGTTTCAATCCTTTCTTGGATTATGATTACAGACTAACAGAAAATATGGTGCCTTGTCCAAAGTGTAAGCGATGGATCGAACATAATCAAGCTTTTTCACCAAAGTTGACATGCCTACCACCTTCTAACTATGATTCATGTTGGTAATTTCCTAATATAAGATTTTTCATTGAGGATCACATACTTATCACCCTGTAATATTCTCTATTTATACATGTTTTGTGTACTTGTGGTTCAGTATTATATGATCTTACAATGAAGTTTTCTTTCATAAAACTTTCTCTGTAGGCTCCGCCATGGCGATTCGACTATATAATTTAGACAACACTTTCGTCTTACATATTTCAAAACCTTGGAACTGTAAGTCCCTTTTCTTTGATTTTTGAGAGTTGGTGCCCAGATTTATTCATTGTCTTAAGCTCATAGCTTCTTTGGATATTCTGGTGGCAGTGAAAAATTCTCTGTTATGAAAGCTCTCTGAAATCATATCATTCTTCCTTTCAGGTCATGAGGATGTAATTTATACATCGATGAATTATCCAGTCAATCTGATCGTAAGATTTTGATTTTTTCCCCTTTCTGTTTCGTTTGCATAGCTAGTTTTGTGATTCCTTCATGTGAATGGATATATCCTTAACCCATTACAGATTTTTCATCTCACTTTCTGATAAACCTCCAAGAAGACACTCAAGAGTTTCTACAATCAGAGATATGCTATGCATCACCTTATTAAGATATAAGGGTTCCTCTACACTGTTCAAAGACGGTACCAGATATCAGTATTTTTCAGCAAGCACATGTGTAGATATCAATGGAGCGTATTCTTTACACGTGGTGAGTTACGTAATGCTGGTTGTGAGTTTAGTTATTGTTTGTTCAATTGCTGCCATTTGGAAAACTAAAAGGAAAGCTTAAAATTTGACTTTTAAATAAAACTTTGCAGGGCCATTACGCATCCAGCCAGCGAATATGTTCAAGGAATGAATAACGTGGTCACAAAAATAGCTCTAGCTCCTCACAAGACGTTAACATTGGTGGATATCTCTTAGTCCGGTAAGAAAATACAAAAATCACTACAATACTATTACTCTATTGTTTATTTGTTTTCCATGTATATATGACTTTCGAACATATGGTTGACCTTCTTCCTTTTTCAACTTCGTTGCAGCAACTGTATTGGGCCCTCATGGGCCTAGATTACACAAGTTAATATATGTACATTAGGTTGATCATGTACTTACGACACTACATGTATATTAGGCATTTGCCTCTGAATCAATAACAACAAGAAATATTCTTCACTACACTTTGTTTCTTGACATGGTATCAGAGCTATAACCTACTTCTAAACAGGTTATTAGTTTTGATTTTTTCCACTTCTCCGCTGCATCATGAGTATCGAATCTGGTTCTCACACAATGGTGACTCAAGCTCGTTGGACAATCTCACCATATAATCTTACTTCTGGTGATAATCCTGGCACTCTTATCTCAAAACCACTACTCAGAGGTCCTAACTACGATGAATGGGCTTCAAATATACGTTTGGCACTGAAAGCAAAGAAGAAGTTTGGATTTGCTGACGGGTCTATACCACAACCAAGCGAAGACGCTCTTGATTATGAAGATTGGGTCGCTTATAATGCCCTTGTTGTCTCTTGGATCAAGCTCACAATCGAAGAAAACATTTGTTCTTCCATCACTTTCACTGACGACGCTCATGAACTATGGACTTATGTTCAAAAACGTTTCAGTGTAAGGAATGGACAGCGAGTGCAAAGACTCAAAACAGAGCTTGCAAATTGTCGACAAAAGGGTTTATCTGTTGAGAGTTACTACGGCAATCTCACCAAACTATGGCGTAATCTTGCTGATTATCAACAAGCAAAAAGAATGGAAGAGGTTCGAAAAGAGAGAGAGGAAGACAAATTACATCAGTTCCTTATGGGTCTTGATGAGACAGTTTACGGCTCTGTCAAATCATCTCTCCTCTCTCGTGAGCCCCTTCCCACTCTAGAGGAAGCATACAGCAAACTTACCCTTGATGAAGAATCTAAAGCTGCTAGTCGAATACACAATGATTCACCTGAAAGCATGAGTCATGCTGTTCAAGTTCAAAACAGAGGAAAATCTGAAATTGATTACAACAAAGGTGTAATATTGTGTACATTGTGTGGCAAGCATGGTCATCTTGCGGAGAATTGTTTCAGACAAATTGGTTATCCACCATGGTGGGAAGAGAAAAAATGCAACAAGGCTGCATATCGATCTGGGCAATCATGTCACGGTCATGTCACTGCTATTTCAATATCAAATGCTTCTCAAAAAGGCACACTGATTGACACAGCTTGGGTTAATCATGTCTCTGCAAATCAGCTGGGTATTAGTGGCTTAAACGACACTCAATGGAAAACTCTCATTCATCTTTTGGAAGAACGGAAATCACCACTCTCTGAAAGATTTTCTAGTAAGATTTTCATTGAATCTTGGATTATTGGAGCTTTTAACCACATGACAGGAAATCTCGATTTTTTGAGTGATATTTGTTTAATGTCTCCTATGTTGATCAAGTTGCCTAATGGTAGAATCCCCACGGCCACAAAATCTGGCAAAGTAATATTGGGATCTGATTTACAGTTGAAAAATGTCTTCTTTGTTGCTGATCTTCAAGTTCATCTCATCTCTGTTTCTCAACTCACCAAAGATCGTGGTTGTGTCTTTCAACTCACTGACACTCTTTGTGTTATTCAGGACCGCATCACGAAGACCCTGATTGGGGTGGGTGAAGAAACTAATAGGTTGTACTTCTTTAGGAGTGTTGATGTTACTGTAGCTCTTCAAACGTCCGTAGTACAACCGCTTGATGTATGGCATCGTCGTTTAGGCCATCCATCGTCTAAAGCTTTGAAAATGTTTCAGTTTTTGAATAAATCCAATAATGAATTTGATTTTGCTTCATATGATGTTTGTCTTCGTGCAAAACAAACAAGAGATTCTTTTCCATTGAGTACCAATAAAGCAACTTCGATTTTTGAATTGGTATATGCTGATCTTTGGGGCCCTTATCGCACATCAACTCTCTGTGGATCTCGATATTTCTTAACAATTCTTGATGATTTCTCTCGGGCTGTATAAATTTATCTCTTACCAAATAAACAAGAGGCACCAAAGCATCTCCAGAACTTTATTGCACTTGTGGAAAGACAGTTTAACACTCAAGTAAATACTATAAGGAGTGATAATGGCTCGGAATTCATTACGCTAACTAATTATTTTGCTACCAAAGGCATCATCCATGAGACATCGTGTATTGGCACACCTCAGGAAAATGGTCGAGTTGAAAGAAAGCATCGCCATATACTCAGCATGGCGAGAGCTCTTCGGTTTCAAGCGAGTATACCAATCGAATTTTGGGGCTACTGTGCTTTGACAGCAGGATATCTCATCAATCGAACTCCAACAACTCTCTTAGATGGCAAAACACCTTTCAAGCTTATCTACAACCGACCACAACCTCTCACTCATCTCCGAGTTTTTGGTAGCTTATGCTATGTTCACAATCAAAAGCATCGTGGTGATAAGTTTGCAACTCGTAGCGACAAATCGATATTCATTGGCTATCCTTTTAACAAGAAGGGCTGGCGTGTTTTTAATCTTGAAACTGGTCAAATCTCCATTTCCAGAGATGTCATCTTCAATGAACATGAGTTTCCTTACCACACAGCTCTGTCCTCGATCTTTAATACACCTGATCCAATGCCATCATCCTCAACATCATACATTGATTTTGATGAAGTCCTTGAACCAGCAGCTCCGGCTCCAGTTCAGCCACCATCTGTCGTCACTACAGCTCCACCATATATGGAATCAGATCAAGCTATTACACCACCTACAACTGAAATCGTTGCTGAAACAGAAACAATTACTCCACCTGCAAAAGAAATAGTTACTGAAACAGAGAGTATACAACAAGATAATGTTGCTTCATCTTCACTTCCACCTGATGAACCTGCATTACCACACCAAGAATCAGCCATTGAACCTGCACAAATAGGACGTGGATGTCGTATTAAAAAGCCACCAATTAAGCTAGCAAATTACATCACCAATTTACTTCATGAACCTCACGCCTCCGTCACACCGTATCCGTTGGATAATTATGTCACTAGTTCACAATTTTCAACAACATATCAAGCTTATATTCTGGCTATAACAACAGCTGTAGAACCTCAACATTATAACCAAGCTATTCTTGATGAACATTGGCGTGATGTCGTCTCTCATGAAGTTGTTTCTCTCGAAGTTCTTGGCACATGGACTATCACAGATTTGCCTCCTGGAAAAACAGCTCTTGGTTGCAAGTGGGTCTTCCGGATTAAGTTCAGAGCTGATGGAAATATTGAGCGGTATAAAGCTCGTCTTGTCATACTTGGAAACCATCAAACCGAAGGACTTGACTAGGGTGAAACATTTGCACATGTTGCAAAAATGGTAACAGTAAGAGCTTTTCTTCAACAAGCAGTGAATCGTGATTGAGAAGTCCACCAAATGGACGTTCACAACGCTTTTCTACATGGGGATCTTGACGAAGAGGTGTATATGAAACTCCCACCGGATTTTAAAACAAAGGACAAGAACAAGGTGTGTAGATTACACAAGTCTCTATACGGTTTAAAGCAAGCTCCTAAGTGTTAGTTTGAAAAACTCAGATCAGCTCTACGTGATTACGGATTTGTTCAACACCCACCAGACTACTCGTTGTTTGCTTATGAGAAAGATGGCATCAACTTACTAGTTCTTGTCTATGTTGATGATTTAATTATCACTGGCAGTTCTTTGGAGGTAATTAACATGTTCAAAGAGTACTTAAGTACTTGTTTTCACATGAAAGACTTGGGAATTCGAATTCGATATTTCTTGGGAATCTAAGTTGCTAGAAGCTCCAAATGAATGTATTTGTGTCAAAGAAAATAAGCCCTTGATTTAATCTCTGAAACGGGGCTGCTAGGTGTCAAGCCGGTTACTTTTCCATTGGAACAAAACCACAAATTAGCTCTTGCAACTGGTGAAGAACTGATTGATCCTACTGCATACCGAAGACTGGTTGGGAGGCTTATTTATTTGGGCACAACAAGACCAGAACTTTCATATGTGATACACATTTTATCACAGTTCATGCAATCGCCCAAATCCGACCATTGGAAAGCTGCTTTGCAAGTGGTACGTTACATCAAAAACAGTCCAGGCCAAGGTATTCTTCTTAAAACCAATACAAAACTAACACTTAGTACTTGGTGTGATTCAGATTGGGCTGGTTGTCCTTTGACAAGAAGATCGCTAATGGGTTGGTTTATTCAAATTGGTGGTTCTCCACTTTCGTGGAAAATAAGAAAACATGACAAGGTTTCTAGATCTTCTGCAGAGGCCGAATATAGGGTGATGTCAGACACAGTTAGTGAGATTCTTTGGCTACGGGAATTCTTACCTATTCTTGGCATTGACTGTACTAAACCTGTTACTCTACATTGTGACAGTCTTTCAGCATTACATCTTGCTGCGAATCCGGTTTTCCACGAACAAACGAAGCATCTAGAGTCGGACTGCCATTTTATTCGTGATGAAATCGTTCGTGGCACTATCAAACCTCAGCATGTCTCAACCAAGACTCAACTAGCGGATATCATGACCAATGCGTTGGGCAAACGAGAATTTGAAGATTTTTTATCCAAGTTGGGTGTGTTTGATCTCCACGCTCCACCTTGAGGAAGGGTATTGGGCCCTCATGGGCCTAGATTACACAAGTTAATATATGTACATTAGGTTAATCATGTACTTACGACACTACATGTATATTAGGCGTTTGCCTCTGAATCAATAACAACAAGAAACATTCTTCACTACACTTTGTTGCTTGACAAACTGCAACTCCGTTTCTAACACATGTCTAAACATCCGATTTTGTTTTCTCAGGTTTGCACTTATATCATTACAAAAATAGGATTTCATCTTTCCTTCTTTTCTTTATAACCTTTTGAAACTTGCTTTATAATATTTGTTTTCAACATATAATATATATTTTAGGTTCTTTACTAAGATTGTAATCTCTCTTAGTTTTGCAAGAGCTGGGTTCATTGGCTCTCACTTGGTTGATATACACTGATGGAAAATGAGAAGAATGAGGACTGAAAATGTCTAACTCCAAAAAATTTACAATTTCTTCAACTTTGAATGTTTTCAATTTCTTCTCCATGTTATTGTTTTTTTTTTGGTTAAGTTCTCCATGTTATTGTTGCTAATAACTATTTCACTAGATCAGAAAATCCGTCATAAGCATTGGTCACCCATGATTTAAGGTTATTCGCCAAGGTATAGTTTCCACACTACATGTTCATTGGTAAAACTGGAAGTACATAGTCTCCTTGTTTATGTAAGCAATATTCAACATCGTCATCTTTATTTCGTTCTGGGGTTTGAAATAGATGTTATGGAACTTTTGTGTTAAATAGGTTCCCATTGAGAATTTAGAGGAACAAAGTCTTTAATTGCACAACCAAAGCTCTAACGTGCAACAACGACAACAAACATGAACAACCAACCAAGGTATTTGACAGCAAAAGTTTTGATCTAACTTGATCTTAGACTTTCACAGGTCAACAATATTTTTTTTTATCAACAATTGGATCAACAAAACCCGTTCCATATCCTAAATACTCGAACTGTAGCAGAGTGGGGATTTGAACTCTCCACATAGTGCTAAGCTACATCAGGGGCAAGCCAATTAGACCACCTGATTTTTGGCCAGCTCAACAACATTTCAAAACCTGATTTAATATTTTTCCTCATTCAATTTCTTTAAATATGTTGGATTTTTTAAATTATTAAATTAAAAACAATTCTTTTATTCAAATTCCATGTTCTCCCAACTCTTTTACACTGTATTTATGTAACATCTATTTTTAAAATATTATAAAAAAACACAGTTATTGCATTCGAATATATCAACAGCAATAATTTTAAAAGTAGTTTTTTTCTAGCCTCTTTTGGTCCTCAAAACTCTATCATCACATTACCATTCACATCGGTTTCAAAAAAAAATTAATACAAAAAACTGCAGCGTAGCACATATACTAACCTAATCTACACTAAAGTGAATGAATATAATCTTAAATGGTGTAAAAAGGATAAAAAGATGCATGAAAAACTATCTAAATATCATGTATATCAGAAACCAGTTGGCTCCCTCAAACCACGAGCGTCAAGATGTGTACCACGAGACTGCTGACATTTCCCTAGTTGCGTAGCCACACGCGTTGTCTTCCTCTGTTGGAAAATTTTAAGACCCTCACCAGCTCACACTTGCCGGTGAACAGAGTAAAAGAAAGAGATGTGACCAATGACAAAGAGAATGATTTCGAGAAACTTCATCGAGGCAGTAGAACTTGTTCATTGCGGGGCTTGCGATTCTGTCTCGAATGTAAACAAAGGTCGATAAAAGTTCATCGGAAACACATGAAAAAATAGAAGCGTAAAACAATTTGAGAAAGGTCGGCGGAAAAAGTGTCGCCGAGAAAGTATCTCGCGGATGGGTTGGCGGTGGACAGGTTCTCGCCGCCAAGACACCACATAAGGCTTTTGAGCATTGAGCTACCGAACAACAACATTTGCATGAGCTAGTGACGATGAAAAATCCAAATTGGAGCAAAAAGAACGTGGACAAAGATGATTGCATGAACATGAGAAGAAGAAAAACCTCCTGGAGAGAAAGACAAAGTAAAGAAGGAAAATAAAGGAAAAGAGGAGAGAGAGTGGTCAACGCCGGCGAACTAGAGCTCCGCCAACATTGGAGGAGGAGTTCGCACAAAGGGCCTTGATTATCGTGCCAATGAGAGAAAAATAGATAACCTCCTTCTTAAGAGATTTTCTATCATTTAATGCAATAACCCTTTTAAGAAGTAAATTGTACATAATGCACATTTTCGGAAATCTATTTCTCTTATTATGGTGTATTGCTTAGGAAGTCATGTAATAACCGCTCTTTTGGCAAAGAATCGGTTCTTTATTTGTGTCAATGCAACAATTGGATCGACAAAATCTGATTTATAACTTAAACACTCCATTTTGAGTAGGGTGAGATTCAAACTTATTACATGATGCTAAGCTAGATCAGGGGCAAGCTAACTGGATCGACAAAATCCGATCAATGTAAGGAAGAATTTATATATAATGTTTGGCAAATAAGTAATCACATTATATGTGTAACAGCTGTATAATATATAACGTGATTACATGTAATAGCGTGATTATATATTTTAATTGTGTTCAAATATATTACATTCGAATAAAACCATACTTTAACCGTCTTTTCAGAGATTTGGAACATGTAATCATGTTATGGTACTGGAAAATATATTTAATAACATATTACTTTAAAACAAATTTCTATATTTTTTTAACAAATTAATAAAATATACATGTCGTACATTCTTAAAAGATATTAATAGTACATAAAAAGATTTGGTGACTAAAATATGCGTAAAGAAATGAGGTTCGGCGGGCTTTATTTTTTATGGATCTAAGGATGGCTCCAGGACCGGATGATATGACGGAGTTATTTTATCAGAAATCGTGGTTAGTAGTGAAATTGGATATGGTGCTTTTGGTCAATGATTTTATTCGAACATAGAGGTTTGAGGATGCTCTGAATCAAACAAATATTTGTTTGGCTTTGAAGATTGATCGACCTACGAAAATTACGGAGTTTCGTCCCATTAGCATGTGCAATGTAGTGTACAAGGTGATTTCTAAGGTGATGTGTCTCCGGTTGAAGAAGTTCCTCCCCTCTCTCATTTCGGATACTCAGTCGACGTTTGTGGCGGGACGACAAATTACAGACAATGTTCTTGTTACTCAGGAGATATTTCATCCTTTGCGAACAAATAAGTCGGTTCGGGGTTCATTCATGGCTGTCAAGACGGACATGAGTAAGACTTATGATATGATTGAATGGAGTTTTCTAGAGGCTTTACTTTGCAAATTAGGATTTTGTGAGCAGTAGGTTGTTGGGATGATGTTTTGTGTTCGGCCAGTTCGCTACTCAGTTTTGGTTAATGGGTCTCCGCATGGAGCTTTCCGGTTGACTCGGGGACTACGGCAAAGGGATCCTCTCTCTCCTTATTTATTTATCCTTTGTACTGAGGCGTTGATTTTGATTCTCAGGACACGGGAGGTAAATACAGAGCTGACAGGCCTTAAGGTTGCTCGTGGGAGTCCACCGGTTTCTCATCTTTTGTTTCCTGACAATAGCCTTTTTCTGTAAAGCATCTAAGGAGGAAGCGATGTCCCTTCTTCAAGTCTTTCAGGAATATGAGCAGGTGTCAGGTCAGCAAATAAACTTTGTGAAGTCTTCTATTCAGTTTGGGTCTTTAGTGGACGGTATGGTTCAACAAGAGATTAAAAACATTTTGGGTATTCAGGTAGTGGGTGGTATGGGTACATATTTAGGGATACCAGAGGGGTTAGGAGGCGCAAAGTTGCGAGTCTTTGCTTATGTTCAGGAGAGGATTCAAGGTCGCATTAACTCATAGTCTTCCCAGTTTTTATCTAAAGGAGGGAAATAATTCTGATTAAGTCTGTCTTATCGGCTATTCCAACTTATGCTATGTCTTGTTTTCGTCTGCCCAAATCTGTCATAAGTAAGATTACGGCGGCGATTGTCAATTTTTTGTGGCGGAGTTCTCAGGATTCAAAGGGTATTCATTGGTCTAGATGGGAGGCTTTATGTAAGGGAAAGGATGATGGCGGCCTGGGGTTTCAGTCTATTGTTGATTATAATTCGGCTTTGTTAGCTAAGCAATTGTGGATATTACTGGATAATCTTGAGAGCCTGGTGGCTAAGGTGTTGCGGGGAAGATATTTTAAGGATAGGGATCCATTGTATCCTAGGAAGGATTATTCACCCTCTTATGGGTGGCGCAATATTATTTTTCCCCTTTCTTTCTTTCGTTATCTTTGATTTGGTTCCAACAATTGATATGAGAATATATTCGTTATATGCCCCCTCAAGATGGAGGTAGGGACATAACTCCAATCTTGTCTCTCAGATGTTGAAATGTTGCTTGAGATAATGGTTTGGTGAGAGCGTTGGCTAGATGTTCCTTGGTGGATACATGTGCAACCCGTAGTCGACGAGACTAAACGTGATCACAAACAAAATGATAATCAATGGAAATGTGTTTCATTCGTGAGTGAAACACAGGATTGACAGAGAGGTATGTGGCTCCAAGGTTGTCACAATAGATACTTGGAGGTGCAGATTGGCGTATACCAAGTTCGTCAAGAAGAGAGCATAACCAGAGTGATTTTGAGGCAGCATTGGCAACACCATGGTATTCAACTTTTGTTGAGGAGCGAGCAATACCTTTTTGTTTCTTTGAGCTCCATGATATCGGGTTAGAACCGAGGATGACAATGTAAGCATTGGTTGAAACACAATCACAAAGATCTCCTGTCCAGTCAGCATCAACGAAGGTTAAAGAGATAGTGGATTATCCTTCCGAAGAAAGATACCATGTGTAATTATACCAGCAAGGTAGCGAAGAATCCTCTTGGTAGTTTTCAACCGTCAGAGACTGCATTAATTGAGATAGATGATTGACGGCAAACGCTATGTCGGAGCGTGTGAATGATAGGTATTGCAAGCTACCGAGGAGAGTACAGTATGTGGTTGGAGATTCATAGGCTTCACCTGACTAAGAGAATGACTGATTCATGATCATTGGTGTGGGTGCTGGTTTGGTGTCTTCCATTTTGTTTTTGAGAAGCATATCAAATATATATTTGCGTTGATTTAGATGCAAACCTTGTGCAGTTTGAATAGCTTCTGTGCCTAAGAAGTAGGAAAGTTCACCCAAATCTTTGACAGAGAATCTAGTTGACAGTGCTTGAAGAGTCTTTTGCACAATGTTGTTGTTGTTGCCCGTGACTATTATGCCATCCACATAAACGAGGACATACACAAGTACTCCACCTTTACATAAAACAAACAAAGATGCATCATAAACAGAGTTTTTGAAGCCAGCATTGACCAGAAAGTTTTTGAGTTCCAAATACCAAGTTCTTGGGGTTTGTTTGAGTCCGTAAAGGGCTTTCTTTAGACGACAGACGTGTGTAAGTTTCTCTGGATCAACGATTCTAGGAGGTTGATCTACATACACATCTTCAGTGAGAGATCCTTGCAGAAACGCGTTATTAACGTCTATCTGTCGGATTGGCCATGAGCGAGATACTGCCACATCAAGGATTGTGCGGATCGTTGTAGATTTGATTACTGGGTTAAAGGTCTCATAGTAATCAATGCTAGGTTGTTGATTGAATCGTTTGGCAACAAGACGTGCCTTGAATTTATCAACATTGCCACTTGGTAGAAATTTCGTTATGAAGATTCATTTTGTGTCAACGAGATTGTAAGATGGATCATCAGGGACTAAGTCAAAGGTGTCGTTTTTGATGATAGAGTTGTATTCATCAGTCATCGTTGCACGCCATCTTCTGTCTTTGAGAGCGTGAGCAAAAGTATGTGATTCTGCGTTATCAGCCGTCGTTGTGATGGAGACGAGACCAAACTTGAGATTGGGCCTATGAATATTGTTTTTGGCCCGTGTCTTCATTGGATGAAAATTATTATTGGGTCCAAGAAGTTGAATTTGGCTTGTTGCTGCATTGTGGGCTGAGTTATGCAAAAAGGCCTCTGAATGGTGATGTTCTTGTTGGGCCTAGTGAACTGGCCAAAGGTGGATCTGATATACAAGTATTCTTGTTTCGTGATTCCAACGAAAAAGAAGGTTCTGGAGCGACGGTGATTGGCGATAAAGGCCAAAGGTAGATCTGATATACCAGTATTCTCGTTTCGCGATTCCAACGAAAGAGAAGGTTCTTGAGCGACGGTGATTGGCGATGAAGGACATGTCTCAATGTTTGGTGATTCCAGTGGTGAATTGATCGAATTAGGCATGGCTAGTGGTGATGATGAGCTCGTCGAAGGTGAGGAAGCCTCTGGTGATTCCATTGCAGCGGGGACATGTGGAGGAGGAGGAACTATGAATGTTCGTGGAACAAGTGTGAAATTCGGTGAGGTGGATGGTGATCCAGGTGGTGTTTCTGATGGTGTGGGTTGGGTGAGTTGAGGAAAAGGAAATTGGTGTTCATCGAAGACATGGAGACATAAACACAGTGACTTTTGGGTTCAAGGCAAAGGTATGCACTTTGGGTGAATGAGTAACCCAAGAAGACACATGGTTTAGATTTGGGTTCGAGTTTATGATGTGTGTAGGGTTTGAGCCAAGGATAACATAAGGAGCCGAAGAGTTTGAGTTTATGATCATTGGGTTCGGTTTTGAAAAGAATTTGACAAGGTGAGTTTAGAGATAGAGTCGGTGTGGGTAGGCGATTAATAAGGTTTATTGTTGTTGCAAATGAGTAGGTCCAATATGTAGTGGAAATTGACGCATGGGATAATAAGGTAAGACCTGTTTTGACAATGTGTCGATGTCGACGTTCAGCTAGGCTGTTGTGCTCTGGGGTGTGAGGAGGAGAGGTGAGATGAGTGATGCATGAGTAGAGAGAAAGTGACGGAGAGCAATGAATTCTCTGCCATTGTCTGAGAAAAGAGTGTTAATTTTTGTTTGAAATTTATTTTCGACAAGATAGATAGATTTTGTGAATATTTCAAGGACTTTGGATTTTTGTTTTAATGGGTAGAACCAGATGTAACCACTATAATGATGAACAACTATCAAATAATATTTGTAAGTGTCAATAGAGAGAATTGGAGAGGACCAGACATTTGTAAATAGATATTCAAGAGGTCAAGTATAATTAATAGTGGAATTGGAAATGAGTGTTTGTGACTTTTATTGATGTGGCAATCATTGCAAGAAATAGATAAAAGAGAATCAAAAGTAGGTAAAGAAAAAACAGAAAGCAAATTTTGTAAAATGACAGCTGATGGATGGCCAAACCTGTGATGCCAAGCGGATGTGGTAGTTTTGAGTTTGGTGGTGGTGGTTGTAAGGGCTAGAGGTGGTGATGTGGAAGATATCAGCCATTCATAGAGTTCATCCTTACTCTGTCCTTGGAGCAATGGGACCCCCGTTTGAAGCTCCTTAACCTGAAATGAGGTAGGAAAAATTCAATAGACACACCATTAGTATTGCAGAGCTTGTGAACTGACAATAAATTTTTGGTGATGCCAGGAACATAAAGAACATCTCGAAGATGAATAGGTCTAGTGGAAGAGGTTAAGATAGTTGAACCATAACAAGACATTGGAAGGGCATTACCGTCGCCAATAACAACTTCCTCACCACCTGTATATAGCTGATGCAAAGAGAGATTTGCAAGGTCTGAGGTGATATGATGAGTGGCACCGGAGTCAAGCAACCATGAGATGGGAGTGGGTTGATTATAGGCAGTATAATTGGTTCAGGGTTGCCAGTTTGCAGCTGTGACTGTGGCCTAGATATGAGTTGTGAGCATCTTTTGGCATTGTGGCCCTGAACACCACAGAGCTGACATCATCCTTGCTAGGGATGTGGTGCACGAGAATTTGAGGATGACCGTGGTTAAGTCTGCCAGTTGTTGTTGGTGGCAGAGTTGTTATTGAATTGGAAATTGCGAGTGTTGTTGTTGTTGCGTTGACGAGTGGCAGTGTTGGATGTGACCGGATGATTAAGAAGTAGTTACACAGCAAAATGTTTTACCTCATAATTTAACAACTTTTCGTGCAGCTCAGTTATGGTGGGAAGACTGTCACGGCCTTCGACCTGGTCAATGACTGACTTGTATTTATCTGGGAGGCCGTCAAGTACAACTTCAACTTGATCTTCATGATCAAGTAATTTTCCAAGTAAACCTAATTGATCAAATATGGTAAGGAGACCTTAGAAATACTCATAAATTGTTTTGTTGTCATTCTTCCAGTGTTTGAGCTGATGTTTTAGCTGCTTGATGTGACCACGGCTGAGTTTGGCATAGGTGGATGCAAGTGTACTCCAAATATCAGTTGTTTCAGATCTGGAGAGAATAATCTGGATAGAGAGAGATAGAGCCAAGAAGTGCACTATATATAAGGTTATCTTGGCGTTGGCAGACATTAAAGTCATGATTGGGCAAAACTACGTTGTCCAAGGTGATGGTGGGTTCGGGGAACTATTTGGTACTATCAAGATAAATGTTGAGACCGCGTATCCTATGAGGAGAGCATAAACTTGCTTACTCCACATCAAATAGTTGGAAGCGTTAAGCTTGGTGATGTTAGCCATGTTGATGTTGAGAAGATCAGCGGGGTTGGTGGGAATGGATTCAATGGTGGTGTTGGTGTCATTGGGAGATTGAGACATGATGAGAAGAAGAGATGAAAAGAAGAAGAAGAACGGCTGAGAAATTCTGTTTTTAGGTTTTAGGATTGAAAACGCTTTGATACCATATAGGAATGTGTAATCATATGATCTATATTGATAAATATTACATTATTATATACAGACGTGAGCAACATATACAAGAAAATAATATATGAACATAAATGTGAGAGAGATACTCGGAGGTGATTGATATGAGAATATATTCGTTATAGAAAGGTGATCAAAAAGATGTTTGTTTTTCATTGAGAATCATAATTGGCACATAAGACACAATGCTTTTATTTTACAATTAATCTTATATATATTTGTTAAAACAGAGTGATACCTAACCTATAGAGGACCCAAACTAACTTTATATTTTATGTTACATACATATTAAACCTATTATATATTAAATTAATACTAGGCAATCTTTGAATCTAATATACATATTTAAATGGGTTTAAAAGACCAATTCAATAATTTATCAAATGAATTTTATATATTTTAATAATATTTTACAATGATAAACCCTACCTTTTCAATCTCTAATCTTTTCTTGTACCTATACAACTGCAATAGTTTCATTTTTAGTGCATTTTTTCCATCATAATATTGAAAAAAGTCTTACAGCAATCGAAACTATAAACTAAATCTAGCGAACAAACTTAAAGTCCCCACAAACTAAGGTTTACACAAAAACACACTAAGCCTCAAAAAAATGGAACCTTACAAAGGCATAAAAGATAGACCTGAAAGAATTCAAACAAGCAATAAGTGAAAATCTCTATTTCTTCACTTGAGACTAGGATGACTTTTGAAAATAAGAACGATTACTATATAACTCCGGCTTTATGATACCTCGTTATAGAGGTTATGGAATCATCACTAGTTGCCGACACCGAAACAGTCATATCTTTCTTGATAGGACCACGAACTAGAGGCTATGGAATCATCGATTAAACGCCAACACTGAAACACTAGAAAGAAAAGAAGCAAAAACCATTCAGACCTTGACCAAGATCTGGTCTTGATTTCTCGTAAGAGAAAACTAACGAAGTTGCTTAACCGTTTCACCAACCATCATGAAAGAGAAAGGTTGCAGATCAATCAGTTGAAAGCCTAGAAAAACCAAAAAAACGCAAGCAAAAATAAACCATGAGATTTTTTCCATAAATTGCATAACCACGACTCGAAACAACCCCCAAAACTGGTCAATATAAACCAATCTAGAGATTGTAAACTTCAAATCATGGATAAGAAGAATCATATATGGGTGGAAGCTCAAATCCAAAACTAAATCGGGCCCTCTAAAACACACTGACCAGACAAAAGTAACAAGTTGAAGAGACTTGCTCCCAAAGTTGAAGATCGGAGGCGAGGTTACATGGAAACCCAGAGAAAGCGGACACACCAGCGAGCCATCCAAACCAGAATCACAGAGAGACAGAGGAACAAGAGAAACTCAGCTCTCCGACGAACACCACGAGACCCATCAAACATCCCATGACAATCCGATCGAAACTGATATCTCTGTTCTACAAAACGGATCCCACAAAACCAAAATAAACAGATGAAAACGACAATCAAACATGGTAGCGGCGGTGTTGGTGCTATGTAAGCCACCAGCCGCCGCTACCGGCGGTGAACGATGCTTTTAGGTTAAACGAAAGGTTCGACTCCTTGAGGGTGTTTTAAGAGCGTTAGTGCAATTAGTGATATCATAATCTTCCATTACTAAAACTATTACTGTATTTTGAAACATACAACCAATTACTATATTCTCTTATAATGAACTTAGGGAAATACCGAAATCCCTAAAAGTATCGATTCGAGTGTTTCTCTGATCTTAGACTAGAGAGTATCTACTCTATTCTATTTCTCTTTAATTCCTACTTTGTTTTCATCATGCCTAATTTAAAATCTACAAGACAAATAGAAATAGGTAGAAAATATGCAAATCGTAGAGAGAAATATGGTAGTTTTAAATGCAATTTTGTGATAAAATGTGTTATGGTGGAGTTAAACGTGTAAAAGATCATTTAATTGACGATTCCAAGAATATTATTGCATGTCAAAGTTTTTCTGATGACATAATTTGAAGCATTATTTGTTATAACTTAGACAATATTTACTTATCCAACTTCATTCACCATAGTTACAAGCATGTTAAACAGCAAGTTTGAATCTTTCATCACCTCTGAAACATCAAATGACTTGACGAAAATTGATTCTCTTGGCAAATTAACAAGAAAATTAATATTGTCTTTTTGAACACAACTGAATCACACCATCCATCCGACATTAATGAGCACCCTTTAGTTACCCATTCTCTCTAGTGTTCCACTAACTGGTTTTAAGTTTCTTAAACTTTTTTCTTCAGCAAAGGATCTCACAACTCATACATGGATGGTGGCTTAAAGCCATAACCATATTGTCTAACTAACTCGAGTGTCCCTTTATAACTGTCATAAGTAGCTGCATTAAACGGAATTGTGGTATCTTTGCAATAACACTACATGTTTTGTCCCTAAGTTCCTTATCACATACTCCAAAGATATCATTTCTATCGTTTCTGCCTTTAAAAACATCATGAGGAGTCGGACACACAAACATATCCATTAAACATTTGCGCTTCTTCAAAGAAGGTTGATCATGTCCCTGACTCCGTTCCTAACTAGGCTGAAGTTTAACTTCTTTTTCATCATCATAATCATTGTATTTAGGGAATGGTGACAGCATTTGAGTAGTGGCTTTTGCCTCTTTTTCATGAAGGTTATTACTTCTATCTTCACGTCATCATGAACACTTGGACATTGGCTTTTGCCTATTTCTTCTTTCTCATGAAGGTTATTACTTCTATCTTTAATATTCTTGGAATCACCAACTAAATGATATTCTACACATTTGATTCCAACATGACACATTTTATCACAAAATGTGCACTTAAAACTACTATATTTTTCTCCATGAGTTGCATATGTCTACTCATGTCTATCTGCCTTGTAGATTCTGAATTAGCCATGATGAAGACAAATTAGAAACTAAAGAAAATAGTCTAGAGTAGATACTCTCTAGTCTGAGATCAGAGAGACAGTCAAATAGAGACTTGGAAAGTGAGATCAGATCAGAGACACTCAAACAAAGAATTAGAAAGTGAGATGAAGAGTTAAACGGAGAGAAAACCTAGAAGGTGCAGCGTGAGAATTGCGTTGCGACTTATATTACGATTAGGAAAATATAAATTTAGGGTTGTAAGTAAAAATATTCACGTTAAACAAGTTTTGGGAACATAAATATTATTAACGTTAAACAAGTTTTGGAAACATAAATATTTACCTTTAAATAATTGTGTGCTTTGCTTCTCCATTCACTTCATGACGAGGGTTAGATGAAATAGCCTCGCCTCACCACCCCCAAGGCGATACATCTACCGCGTGACCTCGCCTCATGCCTAGGCGTCGCTTTTTTAAGCACAGATCCGGTTCAAATTGTAATTCATGTGAAAATGTATTTTTATCATAATATGCCTCGATAATTACCTCTCCAATATAACCAGCCTCCATAAGAGCTGATTTGATTTTCTCTTTTATCGAAAGAGGATTGATCGAGACCATTAGGAATCGGGTAATCCTCAACTTCCCAAAAAAAATATAACTTCTTAGCATCTGCCAAGTTTCACAAACAAATAACGAAATCACAATTACGAAACTGTTATAAAAAAATTTCAGAATCGTAAATACAATAAATTACATCCATGAAAGCATTCAAATGGTATAGAAACGATTTCCAGAAAGATATCTATATAGAGAGAGAGGTATCTTACCTACGTCTTCTATCATGGTTTTGATCTTTCGTCGGAAAATTGCTGATGATGAGAGATTTAGGGGGGTTTATTGGAGGTGTGATTTAGAAATCTATTTAGGATTTATAAATCTATGTAAATTCTTTGATTTTTAAATCATATAAAATAAAGTTTGCAAATCTAACTCAAAATAACAAGTATTGAGTAAGGATTTGAGTCTTTGTATTTTAAAGGAAAATCCACAATCAAATCTATTCAAATCCAATAAAAATACAAATACATACTCAAATCCATAACATTGAATAACGGGTGATTTTAATTAAAATTTATAAATAATAAAACCAATAAAGGGTGATTTTAACTAGGATTTACAAATGATAGAACCCATAAGGGGTAATTTTGATTAAGATTTTTAAATCAGTGATCCAATAACATATGATTTTATATAAATTTAAAAATTTATTAAAATCTTACCTCCAATAAACCTACAAACCTACATTAGGATTTGAGGGTTAAAACTTAACAGCAGCTCGTCTACGTCAATATACATAATAGAAGCAAACAAAACAAGGTAAAGCATAAAACCAGATCCACAAGACAAAAGCCCACCAAGCCCAAGACGAGAGAGTAGTCACTATCACACGAATACAAAGGAATATTTGGAGCAGATATGCGTGATCGTTCATACAGATTATTGAGAGTCACATCCCGTATTAGAGTAGAAACGAAATCGAAAAGGAAGAAGAAGATGTTTTATTCATCGTGAATCTGTTTCTTAATCATACATTTCAATGTACGACTCTTTATACTGATTTCAAAAACGATATATCTAAAAATGTATTGAATAGGACTGGAAACAAATAAAATATTTGTTAATACTCATATACTTGTCATTTGGGCCAAGAAAAAGATGGTTAATTGGTTTGCCCCTGATTTAGTTTGGCACCAAGTGGTGAGTTCAAATCTCACTATATTTCAGTTGAAATATTTAAGATATAAATCGAGTCTTGTCGATGTAATTGTTGATATAAGAAAATATACAGTTGTTATTTGGGTTGGTCCGTTCAAGTGATCTTGATATGAAGTACATACAAAGATACAAACATCTACAAATTACATGATCCGTCTTATTATTTGATTTAGATCACTACTCGAATCTAAAATATCTTAGTGTGATTGGTTTCGTTTTATTAAGGCAATCTTTTGGTTTAGTTCGGTTATCTATAAACCGTTCAATTCTATTACCTGTACTAAATAGAATATCTCTAATTTGATTCATTACGATCGAGAAATGAGAAAGATTTCATTTTATAAAACTAAACCAATCACACTAATAAAATATTTAATTAAATAAATTTGAAATACTGAGAATCGAATTACAATCTTATACTTGCACATGATTTTTAAAATGAGTTAAATACTAACAGTAGCCAAAAACCAATTAAAAATAACATCTGAAACTAAAGTATATAACTATGAGTATATCAACTAATCTTCTTCCACTAATAACAAATATTCTAGCAAGTAATTGTTTACCCAATTGTTTGTGGGTAAGTGAACACGATTATCATTTAGTGGGTAGAAATATAGAAAATTGCGTATTTATAAGTCGGAAGAGGGATGATTACAAAGAACCAAGGTCCGAGTTACAAATAACCGAGGTCGAATATGTGTAATGCTCTCAAGCGAAGTTCTAGATCTAAAAAGTGATCCCCTCATCGTTGAGTGCTTTTCTCCTTTTATAGTCGAACAACCCTCGATCGCTAGGTTAAGAAACGGTCGGTCAACATTCTTTCCACTTCTGTGGCGTGATCCCTGCTCCGCGCCAAGCTGGTCTGTTTCAGAGCCGACAACAATATTGTACTTCTTGTCTGTTAGGAGATGGTTAAGTCTGGGCGTTTCGGGTTCGAATCGAGTTCGGTTCAGGTCTTTTTGGGTTTGAGTTTTCGAGTTTAGAGACTTAGGACCCATTTGGGTTTCTTACTTTCGGGTTCGGGCGGATACTTATAAAAAAAACAAAAAATTTCCAGGTTCGGGTATTTCTATTTAAATTATTTTAAAATTTTAAAACTAATACAAATTTAATAAAAAGAAACTTAAAAATATTAAATTTAATAAAGACTTTTGAATAATTTGGATTGTTTTAGTTATTTTAATCTTAAATTATTAATTTATTGAAATTTATAATTGTAATTTTTGATATTTAAGTTACTAAAATTATAAACATAAATACTAATTTTAAACAATATAATTATATCAGGTTATCGAGTATCTATTTGATTAGAGTTCGGGTTCGGCTTTTCTGGTATATAGATGTATGACCTAATGAGGTATTTGTGTTGGGTCTGGTTCAAGTCCTATATTTTGGATCAGGTTCGGTTCAAATTTTCAGGTTCGATTAAATGCCCAGGTTTAGAGATGGTGTCAGACAACGCTGAAGACGTGGTCAGAGCATATTAAATGTGATGTCGTACTCGTACATCGAGTGGGCCTTGTTAAGCCCCGTTATCACCAAGGTTGATCTTAACGCCGAGATTGGGCCAAGATTGATTATCGGTCGCAGTGGATCTAGTGGGCATGTCGTTAAGGCCCATCCCAACAGTAATGTATAAAAAAATTGTAATACTTAATATTTGATTCATTTTTGCAAGTAATATTGTCACTCTGACTTGAGTAGTATTTGAGTTTTTGAACCGCATACGGTGTGGGTACAAGCCCAGTAATAATTACTTGTTAAAATTGTTCTTCACAGAATGTACAAAGGCCCAAAAAGGCCCAATCCTTAGAATCATTTCCTCAATTACAAAGATTCTTGGAAGAGTTCTACAAAAAAGAAACCAGAAACTAAAACTCTAAATTACAGAACAAGTTCCTGAATTCTACTTCAGGGTCAGATCCTATTCATGATTCCGACCAAGATTGTGGTCTTAATCATGAATAGAGTGGTCATGCCAACAGAGAAGCATGTAAACACATCGTCGGAGAATATAAAGCTTAGTTCGTTGCTGCTTAACCCTCAATATACACCGATTTCCGAAGTTTGTTTTCCGGTTTGGTTTAGTCGGAGCAGAAAGATTGGACATATATATAAGAACAAATTCACCAGAGAGAAGAGAGAGCAAAATCTATTCTTTTTGGAAAGAGTGAGAAGGAATTAGGATTTGAGATTGGAAAGAGTGTGATTGTGAGAGTATTTATAATATAATAATAATTGTGAGAGTGTGATTGTGAAGTCGAACGCGGCTGCTAAGTGGTCCCTACTGAAGCTTTTGTTGTTTCTAGATTCTTTTTGGTTATTTCCTGGAATCTCATCCATTTCTTTATCTAACACGTTTTTATTTTTTATTTTATTGTTTTTATGGCATTATTATTTTATAAGATATTCCCATATGATTTTATTTATATTAAAGTATATTCGTCTTCTATTTTTTATTTAGGATTATTATAGATTTAGGCACTTTATGCTAGAAAACTTTTTTAAAAAAACATTTTGGAGAAGTCATTACAAATTTAGACATTATTTGGTTTTTGAACTTTGATAAAATCATACTTTATACAAATAATTATACTCTAGTCTCCACAATTTATTAAACTCAAGTGTTGAATCCATAATTTGGTATAATTTTTATCTTCAAATTATTTTTTGTAATTATTTATTTATCGAATTTGATAGATTTTTTAATATGTGAGGAAATTTTAGATCTAGTTTTCCAAAGGGCATAGAAATTTGGATGGATTTGCAATTAAAAACATTTATGAATGATTAATGATGGTTGCATCGTATCCAAAGAACGACATTCAACTCAAAATTTCCAAACACGAGACCACCATCATCACTTTGTTAGAAAGAAAAATGTTTTAACAATTTTTGTTTGTGCATCAAAACAACCCTTTTTTGTAAATATCATACTTTGTATGTGGTAAGTTAGTATTAGATTTTGGATTCATGTAACTGTTATAATAATATCGGTTGGGGCTAAAACTGTTAGGTTCTGAAATTGATTTTCGCTATAAACTAAATTGCTACTATTTAATTAGATATATATAGAGTCATGTCTTAGGTCTCAATAAAAAAAATTAAAATCAGGCTAGTCGTCAATACAATCTACTCAATAATCAGTTAAAACTCATAGCCCATTAACTCGAATCATTAACTTGAAACTCATAATGTCCATTGACCCGGACATCTCAGGTTACCAAAAAAACTGTTATATAAAATTATTTTTTTCTAACTCAATTCATTCATCCCTTCTATAATAAAAGCATAGCATTAGGGGAAAGTAATTGACATTGCACTTTAGTTATATTATTAATCTCACTAGAAAGATATTTTTGTCAACACATTAATCGAATAACCAAACCGATAAAACCGAAAATCGATTTTAATTTTGGAATAGATCCGATCAGTTTAAAAGTATAACCCGAAACTGAATCGAAAACCAAAAAATCCGGTTCGGTCGGTTCGGTCCAATTCGGGTCACGCCGAAGACCCAAGCCTAATATAAATTATAAATTATGACAAAATTACAAATTTTATGAATATTACGAATAAATTACTCAAATACGATTTAGAAATTTTGCATGATATAAACAAACTATAATTATTCATTATTTATAATCAAAATGTATTTACTATATAATAAAAGGATAAACTTTTAGCTTTATCTTTTAATTTGACAGTTAATTACAACTCATGTCATTAGAAAATATAAAAGAATTATTAATGTTTTAAAATTTGTTAATAGGGCAATTAGGGAAATCCTTATCTACAATCATATACTATTCACCTTATATGGTTATTGTACACCCTATTTTGAATCTACATCAAATACCTACTATATTCTTTCTCTTTTTATAATAATATATTCAATTTCGTAATTGATGAATGAATACGTACAACTACAATATAAATATTGATGATATATAGTAGATAATTATATGTAACTGTACCTAATTTTAGAATGTAGATGTAGATATTACTTTGTTATATATAATGTATTGAATTCACACATATATTGTCTAAAAATATAAATGAATATGGATCTAAAAACCTAAATGAATACAGTTTAAAACCTTAAATGAACACGAATCTAAAAATTTAAACGAATATAAATTAAAAAATTTAAATGAACATGTGTCTTAAAACCTAAGTGACACGAGTTTAAAATTCTAAATAAATGTGGGTCAAGATATTTAAATGAATACATGACTAAAAACTTGAATGAACATGAGTCTAAAAACCTAAATGACAGGAGTCAATAGAATTTATATACGAAAATTTTAATATATCAAAATATAAATTAACAAAGATCGAAAAATATATTTCGTGTACAACCTCGGTCATCATTATATATTGATTTTAGTATATAAGTATATAAAATTAAAAATATACATATAAATATTATAAATAAAGAAAAATAAATACAAATGCATATTAAAAATAAACTTATACGTGAATTATAAATAATATTCAAAACTATAATTATTTAAACGGGACATCATTTATATCTTAATCAAACACGAATTATAAATAGTTAGAATAGTGTCAAAAATGTAAATTACTATATATTCATAAAAATATCTTGAAAATCTAACGTTGTGCAATGCACGGGACATCATTTAGTTCAATGTAAAAGAAAAGAGAGTCAATGTTTTAACACATTGTTTACACAAGAATGACTCATGGTTAATTTTTTTAACATTGCAGACCAGAAAATCAGTTTTATAATTAAAAGATATGAGAATATAAGAAGGAGAGAAAACAAACCCATTAGTAATACCAAATCCATTTTATTCCCTAATAACTTCACCGATAAATTTATAATTAGTTTGCAGTTTTGCTCAAATAGTTAAATATTATTTATGCAAATTTGTTAACCAAATTTCGACTCCAACTAATCGTGTATCTCTACGTGATACAGTTTGAAGTTTAGATTATAAATTGTAGTTTGTCGATCTAATTATTTAAAAAAATTGTAATTAGTTTAATCTATCAACTGAATTGGAATTTTTATCATTTTGTATCTAATGATATAGATATATTATTACAAGACAAATAAGTTTTACATAGAAACATAAACACATCAATGTATATATATAATTTTTTTTTGCCAATTGGATTAACAAATCTCGATACATGAGCCAATTTTATCCCTAAAATCTTCTATTAACTATCACATGTAGTGGGGTGGAATTAAACTCTAAATACCTAAGTTATTAGTTAGGACATTTAACATATATAATTAACTTAACGAAAACGTATCATA
>WJSH01001390.1:142888-163552 GCA_009757365.2 Lepidium campestre | reverse complement strand
TTTCCCTTGAAGGAAAAAAAAAAAAAAAAGAACTATTGGGGGCTTTATTATTCATAAACAAATTACGATGGGTGAAATTATGAAAGTAGAAATAATAGAGGGGCATATAGTGAAACCTTTTCTTAAATCGTTAAACCCGATCCACAGGAAACTTTCACTCAGGTTCAGATCGCCTGAAGTAAAACAAAATGCTCCGGTCACTTCTTCTCCGACGTTCCGTCGGCGGTTCGCGTGTATCCAGAGCTCCATCTTCATCCACCGTACGGCTTCCATTTTCGCCTCTTCGTACTCTCTGCACCTCCAGTCAAACGTTGACTCCACCTCCACCACCGCCGCCACCTCCACCGCCGCCGATTTCTTCCACCGCCTCTGACGCCGAATTCCGTAAATATGCCGGATATGCAGCACTCGCTGTTTTCAGTGGTATTGCTACCTATTACTCGTTTCCGTTCCCTGAAAATGCCAAGCACAAGAAGGCTCAAATCTTCCGGTACGCTCCGTTGCCTGAAGATCTTCACACTGTCACCAATTGGAGTGGTACTCATGAGGTACAGACTAGGAACTTCAACCAACCAGAGAATCTTGCTGAACTCGAAGCTATTGTTAAGGAATCTCATGAGAAGAAGTCCAGGATTCGACCCGTTGGTTCGGGTCTCTCACCCAATGGGATTGGTTTGTCTCGCTCCGGGATGGTGAACTTGGCGCTCATGGACAAAGTTCTCGAGGTGGATAAAGAGAAGAAGAGAGTTCGTGTCCAGGCTGGGATCAGGGTCCAGCAATTGGTTGACGCCATTAAAGACTATGGTTTGACTCTCCAGAACTTCGCCTCCATTAGAGAGCAGCAGATTGGTGGTATTATTCAGGTTTGCATACCTTTCTCTCCCTAAAGTGAAATCAACGGTTGTTACCTTTGTAACTGTGGACTGCACTTTGTGTTTTCAATCAGTTTGATTGCAAAACTAATGGAGAGTCTGAATCAGTTTCAGTTGTTTATCTCCATCTTGCGCTTTGAGGTTTAGACTCTGAATTTTTGTTTATGTTCAGGTCGGGGCACATGGGACAGGTGCTAGATTGCCTCCTATTGATGAGCAGGTCATCAGCTTGAAGCTGGTCACTCCTGCAAAGGGAACAATAGAGCTTTCGAAGGACAAAGATCCGGAGCTCTTTCATCTCGCTCGATGTGGCCTTGGTGGACTTGGAGTTGTTGCTGAGGTCACTCTCCAATGTGTTGAAAGACATGAACTTGTGGAGCACACATACGTTTCAAACTTCCAAGAAATCAAGAAAAATCACAAGTTAAGTGTTGCTAACTTTCGATATCTTAGTCTCAATATTATGCACCTCCACCCATGAGACACATGCTCAGTATACAAATTTGCTTCTGGTCAGATTACCCGAGAAGTATCAGATTGATGCAAGTGCTTTAAGTTTTACTGGCCCATTCACTTGACATAGTGCATTCGAGCATCCGGAAAATCATTCCCTCTGCTATGAAGCAAATAATTTCATAGATTGGCTCAGGGTTGAAGTTTTCCTAACTTTTTGTTTTGTTTCTGGCTGTTCAGAAAATTGCTCTCTGCAAACAAGCATGTAAAGTACCTGTATATTCCTTATACGGACACAGTCGTCGTTGTAACATGCAACCCTGTATCAAGATGGAGTGGGCCACCTAAGTACAAACCAAAGTACACTACAGATGAGGCTTTACAGCATGTTCGTGACCTCTATAGAGAGAGCATTATGAAGTATAGGTATTGTTATGCTTTAATTTGTATGTCTAAATTGCTCTCTCTAACGTGAAGGACTGAATGAAATACAATAAGAATTTTGCCTCATGATTTATAGGGTCCAGGACTCTAATAAGAAGCCTCCTGACAGCAGCGAGCCAGACATAAATGAGCTTTCATTTACAGAGTTGAGAGACAAGCTACTTGCCCTCGATCCTCTCAATGACGTTCATGTTGCAAAAGTAAATCAAGCTGAGGCGGAGTTCTGGAAAAAATCAGAAGGATATAGAGTAGGGTGGAGTGATGAGATTCTGGGCTTTGACTGTGGTGGTCAACAGTGGGTATCTGAATCTTGTTTTCCTGCTGGAAATCTCACCAACCCTAGCATGAAAGACCTTGAATACATAGAACATCTGAAAGAACTAATAGAAAAGGAAGCAATACCAGCACCTGGTCCTATAGAGCAGCGCTGGACAGCTCGAAGTAAGAGCCCCATTAGTCCTGCATTCAGCACCGCAGAGGATGACATTTTCTCATGGGTAACTGTTGTTTTCCGTCTTTTTTTTCCTTTCATTTACTTTTCTTTGACTTTAATGATTCTAAGTATAAAGAGATATTGGTGTGAGTCTTTTGGAAGCTCATTCCGTGCCTATCTGCCTTTGCGGTGGAGGAAAATATTTAAGATATGGATATTAAAATGTTCATAAGCAAAGAAGAAGCCAGAAGGAATGATGCTACAAATACTGTACTTTAAGGGACTAGATTGTAGATTCCTGCTGTTGACCAATCTTGTTCCAGCACGGCCTGTCATCAGTACTTATAATATGCTACACTACATTTTTTCTCAGGTTGGTATAATCATGTACCTTCCAACAGCAGACCCTCGCCAGAGGAAGGACATCACAGATGAATTTTTCCACTATAGACGTTTGACACAGACACAACTGTGGGATCAATATTCTGCGTATGAACATTGGGCTAAAATTGAGGTAACTGTAGATTTCCCAACGTAAATATGGAACTTTTGAAATCCAACAAACAGATAGCATCACTGTCCACCATGACTACTGTCTTTCTGATTTACTCACCTTTCTAGAATTTAGTATTTTAGTTATACATCTATCTACAAATGTTAATGAACGGACAAATTTTCTTCTGCTTGATATACAATTTTCCTCATTGTGAAAAGTAAGCTAAGGAGATGAGAATCTGTTGAAGTTACTATTTGGAAAATTGTAATGTTTATTTTGATCTTTATTTAATCAGATACCAAAGGATAAAGAGGAACTTGAAGTCCTACAAGAACGAATCAGAAAACGTTTCCCAGTGGATGCATACAACAAAGCACGCAGAGAGCTGGACCCAAATAGAATCCTCTCCAACAACATGGTCGAAAAGCTCTTCCCGGTCTCCAACGCTGCCTAAATTTTTTCATCAATAGGTTATTTCCTCCTTTTTGGGATTCTGTACATCTTTTCAATTGCATATGTATGTGCTATGAAGAAAAGAGAAAGGAAAGAATAAAAGCCAATATAATTGTCACAGAAAGAAAGTGTACATCGAAGTTTGCTACTCTTTTCACGTTTGCTATGAATAAATAATTTTCTTCACTTTCTCATTCCTGACGTGTGAAAGTTGCCCAGGTTGGTTAAACAATGGTGTTTGTAGCCGTCTTGCTTGGCCATCAAAAGTCTAATCTAGATGACCAATCTGATCTTGCAATAAAAGTGGAGGATATAGGAATTTTATCAAATAAATAAGATAAATAGGTTAAAAAGCATACCTCAAACATGTTTGGAGTACACTTACATTAAAAGGAAAGGAAACCAAATCAAATAAATGAAATAAATAAAAAACAAGATAAGTAAAAAAGACAGAAGCAAATCTTGTGTTTGTTCTTCGGCTTTTCAAATCCAAGCCTCCTTAGAAGAATCCTTCCTATACCATTCACAATCTATCATCAACTTCCCTACTTTTACTATCTACAATCATCATTGAGTTCTTCATGAGACCCCACCAAGAACTCTCTTCAGCTCGGATTTTTGTTCTGCTGTGAGCCTCGTCGGGTATCTAACATTAAGCTTCAATTTCAGGTTGCCTTTTTTTCCAGGTTCTTTAGATATTGGCATTCCTTCGTTTGGAACAACAATCTCGTGATCGGGTTTGATGATATCGGTTATTGGGATCATGAGAGTCCTTCCATCAAGCGTGATCAGGTTGAGGGTCTTACCAGTTAAGGCTTCAAGTAGAGTAATCTCCTGATTGACCAAAAGGTCGTTTCCATCTCTCTTGTAAACAGGATGTGGCTTCTCTTCAACCACGAATATAATATCTGCCGGTGTGATTCCAGGCTCCTCATTGCCTCTCTTAGGGAATGTGAGCTTTGTTCCTCTCTTCCACCCAGGTTTTATATCTATGGGCAATATCTCCTCAACCACCCTCATTTTACTGCAAGATCAACCAACCAGCAACACAAATCATAACAATATTCAAAACACTATTATCGCTTTTGATTTGTTTACCTTGCAATGTATACATCTTCTCACGAATCAACCATCAGTAAACAAACACAAATTCATATATCAATGCAGACATTGCCCACTAACAAGCAAACTCTACCCAAAATCTCCCAATCAACGAGCAACCCCTTATATCAGTTCAAGGACACATCAAAGACTACTTTTTTTTGTCATAAGCTTCATTTTCTGAATTCAACAAATAATTTAACCTTCTTTTTCTTTCCAATAACTTCAATTTGACATCGTCGAACGATTATTTCCGATGACCGGAAGAAGATATCCAAAGTATAAACTTCTCTCAGCCAAATTAATCGTGTACAATTGCAATGTCTAAAGAAGAAGAAAAGATGCTAGAGAAGGAGAGGAGAAAGAAAACATACCCAGAAACATCGTAGACATTTCTAGATAATCGCATCTTCTTCTTCACACCTTTGTACAAATCCTCCAAACTCACAGGCAATGGATTCTCCACGGCAGGAGCTTTCCTCATCTCAGCGCTATAACCATTCGCACTGTAGTTAGTACCCGTGTTGAAATGACCGTTCCTGAACGTTCTATTCCCTCTCCCACCGGCATTGCCTCCTCCATTTCCTTCAGATCCAAAGAATTCAGCATAGATATCCTCAGCATCTCTAGGGTTGAAACGGAAGGACGTGGCGTTGGGCGCGTGCTGCTGCCTATGCTGGTGAAAGTTGGAATTTCGCCAGGAAGAAGAAGAAGAAGCCTCCGATGAAGAAGCAGCTGCGGAATTGGGGATTTTGCCAGATTTGAGACCTTCCTCACCGTAAAGATCGTAGATCTGACGCTTCTGAGGGTCGGAAAGAACATCGTAGGCTTCAGAGATCCGTTTAAATTTGGCTTCGGCTTCGTCTCGACGCGTCGAAGGATTCTTATCGGGATGCCAAATCATCGCGAGACGCTTGTAAGCTTTCTTCAAATCATCCTCCGTAGCATTGTGATTCACCTTCAGTATATTGTAGTAATCCACACCCATCTCTCTCAATCACGCAATGAGTGTCTTCGTCGAAAGTTTTTCCGGCGATTTCCCGATAATTGGCCGTCGCCGGAGAAAAAGGGGGAATGCAACGGATGCGTGGAGACTAGGGAAGAAAGAGGGAGGGGACTTTCCACGATACGTTCAACAAATAAAAATAATTGTTTTAACCATTTTCTTTCTATTATATATAAGTCAAATGAGTTGATTTTTCTTCACTCAACTTTTTAATGTTTCTTTTTTTTTTTTTTTGTCAAAGAGTTGATTCCATTAATTCAAGAGTCAGAGACTACATCAGTAATCAAAGAGAAATTACAAAGCATAAACTAATGTTTCTATTATAGTTTTCTCTCTTTCGATCTTTATTTTTATTTTCCTAACTTGATTTGACAACAATACGATAACAATTAACAAAATAAAAAATATAGATGCCTAAATAAGTCAAAAAAGAAAAAAATTATCATTTTATTTTTTTCAACTACTCTAATGGCCTTTAATGTCAATCTGTCTTACTTCAGAAAAGTTCAAACTTTGGTGTCTAAGAATTTGTAAAGAGAATACTACCATTGGTCTACATGTCCCCGACAAAAAAAAATAATTTTAAATTCGATATTAGATAAGTGAGTTTCTAATTGTTATTGTTTTTGTCAAAAAAATTTCTAATTGTTATGAATTAGTTTTGACAAACTAGATTTTAAACTCGTAGTTAATTAAATAGTTAATACAAATATTAAATATTTATAAAACATAAAATCTATATAAACATAATTATCAAATAGTTGATTGCTCTCTTTTGGAATGGTTCTTCTCAAATCTAACCGATAAGGTTGATAATGGAAGAAATTTGTCGATTTTATTTGATGTTACAGTTTGGTAGATTTGAAAATGAAGATGTGATAATATCTTTGGTGTTCATGGACGATGTTATGATTGTGTTCAATTTAATTAAAAATTGGATTTAAAGTGTTATCCTTGCTCAAAATAAGGTCTGATCTCGAGTTCACCAGGTACAAGAGTCGAAATGCGTATTGTTTGGACATTTCCAAAGGATGGGTGGTGTAAACTTAATACCAATGGAGCTTCTCGTGGTAATCTTGGACGTGCATCAGCTAGTGGTGCTCTGCGGAACATTGATGGCTCTTGGCAAAGGGGTCTTGCATTGAATATTGGTATATGTTCTGCATCTCTTTACTAAGTTAGGAGTTTATTATGAACTCCTCATTACTTGAGAATGTCATATCTTTGGTCTGAAGTTGAAAGTTGATTTTGCGTTGATTGTGTGTTACGTAACAGCATGGATTGATGATGATCATAGTAGGGGAATCGAACATATGAATTCTTTAAATTCCTAGGTCCGTTCCTACCACTTGACCATAAGCTCTTTATCAAAAACCAATATTTACAACTAATTATCTAATAATATTAAATTTTATAATATGATATGGTTGGAATAAAAAATATATATTGAAGTGAATTACAAATAAATTAGGTTTTCTATTTATATACTTTTATCTTACAAAACCAACATCTAAAAATTTCAAGTGATATATTTTGATATCATTATAATATCATATATTTTAAAATTGTTATAATATAGATATTAAACTAACTCATAGTCACATATTTTACAATTATATATTATCTAATTACATCATATAGTTAATATAAATAATAATTATCATAAAATTTCCGTGTTGCACAAACCTAATAATTTGCTAAAGTCAACTTAATATATAAGATTTACCCTATGAGATTAGGAAGGATAAAACGTTATCTACTTTCTTTGCTTAATATATAAGATTTACCCTATGAGATTAGGAAGGAGAAACGCAAAATAAAATCATACACAAATCCAATCAGATCATAGAAAACGTTATCTACTTTCTTTTAAGATAAAAGGTAAATAAGATAAAAAATAAATAAAGTAATAAATAAATATATTAAAATAAGGATAATTAAGGATTAATGTTATCCTAATTACGAAAGGATTAGGTCGTAAAACACTATATAAGGAGTCTTAGGCTCTCTTCTTTCTTTACTCACACAATCATCAACACCAACTCATTCATCGACTTCAACACCTTCTCTTTCTTTTTGTGATCTTCTTCTTCGTATTCGATTGATAATGTCGACAACAACGAAGCTCTTTAGTTCCATGCTCGTGTTTACAACCTTCATCATGATGTTTCTCTTGGGTTCTTCCTCTGCGACTTTCCACGTAGGAGATTCTCTCCTCTTCGTCGGTCTTAACTACAACGAAGTCATTGAAGTCTCTGGTGTTACAGAATATGAGCTCTGTGATTCTTCTTCTCCTATAGCAGTCCACATAGGAAACGATTTCGTAACTCTCACCAAACCAGGTTTGCGTTATTTCATCAGCTCAAATCATAGTCAATGCCTAAAAGGACATAAGCTCCAAGTTCTTGTTGTTCAAGAACCTTCACGTCCTATTCCTTCACCAACACCGAGCAAGATCTTCAGAGTTGTCATCAGTGAATCCAAAGGATGGAGTCTTCCTGAAGCAAACGACTACTTTTTTAAGGTAAGCGACGATCTCATCAGGCGCAACGAATCAAAATTCCATTATTACAGAAACTCAAAGACAGGTCGTATTGAGTTTCAGCGTAGAGCTGATGTCACAGCAAATACCGACTTGTAAATCGCCTCATAAGGTGGTTAGGCATGCAGTTTCAGACCATATCTCACTAACCGTTCTCTTCTTTCATTGTTGCGTACAATTTGTCATTCTGTAGTTCTACTTATGTTCAGATTTAGAATCAATTTAATAAAGAAGAAACGTTCCTTCAAAGTTTATTATTTGCTTTGATTTTCATAACAAAAATGCCCTTATATATTGTTGTTTAATTCGATTCCAATCAAAAGCATTCGACACATAATAAGTACAATTCACGCGCCACATAATTCCTTTGTCGTCCCATCTTAATTGCACGTGCCGAAATCGCTAGGTAAATAACTCAAAAGCCGTATATCCAGTCAAGAACCATTTTTTTCATCGTCTCCTCTGTCTCTTACTCTTTGTTTTATAGGTTGCGGGAACTTCACACGCTCAAGGGCCATGTTAAATCGGTGGTAAGACTCAAAAGGACTCGACATAGAAACCATTCAACAAGCTTACACTGTCTGATACCAGAGTAAAGAGCATGCTAATCTCAGTTTGTTCATGAAGGTGTTTCTAGTTAATACATTCATATTGCATATAGATATCCAATCCTTGTAGTCTTCTTTTAGTGGTTTGTTCTGTTCTGCTGTGGTGGAAAACATTTAGAAAGTTTGAGATAGCAACAAAAATCCTATTCTACAATGCATATGCTGATAAAGACTAAGTAATTTCTTCATTCAATTGATCTATAAAGTACAACAAGAGAGATTATGAGTAAAACAAAGAAAGTACAAGAAGAAAGGAGGAAGAAGACCAAAAATAAATATGTTTCCAGATCAGACAGAGTTCTTGTCTTGTAGCTGTTGCTGCTTGGTCTCTTCTTCATTGATCTCAATCTCAGAGATGTCTTCATCATTACCCCCTTTATATCTATACCATTTAGCCACTAACAAGAAGTAAGCCATGTTAACGACCATAACTCCTGTGAGCATGAAATAGAAGTAATCCAATTTTGCTTTGTTCAGATCTTCAGCTACCCAATTCCCTGTAGGTGAATGCTCAGTTGTTCGATGAACTGCCGAGATTAAGAAGCTAGAGAGGTAGTTTGAAACCCCTGCACCGACATAGAAGATAGAACCCGCAAAACTCCTCATGTTTTCAGGAAACTGTTTGTAGTAAAACTCCATTTGTCCAATGGCTGAAAAAGCTTCTGCTATGCCTGCAAGCGTGAGCTGTGGGATCAGCCAAAACGCTGACATTGAGGAGATTTCTCCTGATCGTGCCATCCCGAGTGTTGGTTTGGTCAGCGCAATGTGTCTTCTCCGTTCCTCTATAAAACCGGAAACTAGTAAACTCAATGTCGCAAATACAATCCCTACTCCAATTCTTTGTAAGAGTGTTATTCCGGTGTCTAGCCCGGTTACTCTTCTGAGTGACGGAACAAAGACACGGTCGTAGAATATGATGAAAATTGTCATCCCTATCATTAAAAACACTACATAGGTGGCGCCAGGAATCCTGAAACTACCGGAACCCAATTGCCGGTCACTCTGGACCGCTTGGAAGACCGGATAAGTCATCTGCATATTTATTGCAAGGTAGTAAATCGAGGAAGCAACCCAGATTGGAATCACTCTTACAATGCACTTCACTTCTTCCACTTGCTGCATACTACATAGTTTCCATGGATCGGAAGCAGCTCCATCTGATTTCAACTTGTCCTCAGGGGTCATAATCGCTGCTTTGTCTAGAAATCTGGCAAAATAACAAAACGATTTTTTTCAGCAAAACCAAAAAAAAACAGAAACATAAAGCAAGGTTACAGAAAAAGGATAGAAATCTTTGATTTACCTGAACTGGTCGGTGTATTTTAGAGTAGTATTTGCATAGTTAGGCGGAATGTGGTTGTAAAGATTGAGCCAAGGCTGCTTAACTGGCTTCAATCCTCGCTTCTTGATCGCCGCTGCTATAACATGAGCAATACCAGCCAACGGACTACCAGAGGCTTTCACTTTTACATACAATTTATCACCAGCAAAGAAGATCACGCAAGCCAAGAACATAAGAACAACCGGAATGGTCAAACCAATCGTCCAACTCACATTTGACTGGACATACACAACTAACGTGAGCGAGATGATCTGCGCAAACGTGAAGGTGAAGAAATACCAGTTGAAGAAACTGTTGATCCCTTTCTTTCCGGATTCGGTTTTGGGGTTAAACTGATCAGCCCCAAACGCTAGATTACATGGTCGGATACCACCAGCTCCTACCACAAGAAACGCTAAACCCATCATCAGAAACATAATCTGGCCCACACTTGGCCCTTGGCACGAGCTTTTGTTTCCGCAAGCAATTGGGTGCAATGCCGGAACCGCAGCAGTCAGTAATATCACAAACGATCCCTACAATGATGAAAATGGTTTAGAAAAGACTGAAAATCTTTGTAACGTTTAGTCATCAAAAGATTATATTATTACCAACAAACAAGCAATGACAGCTACACTGAGTGTCTTGTAGCGACCAAAGTAAGTGTCGCAGAGAAAAGCAGCAATGAAAGTCCCGAAATTGATTGTACCACCAAAGGCACTGATAATGGTTGCAGCCGTATAGCTCTTGAGGTTAAATACTGTAGTTAGGTAGATGAGAAGGTTCGATAATGTTCCTATGATCCCAATCTTCTCAAATGTCTCATTAACTGTCAAAACACAGAATACATAACAAAAACTATTAGAAAATTAAAATTGGGTTTCTCACAAAGTTACAAACTTTGCAAACTTAACACACAAATCGAAGATTGGACTTTCAATGCTCTCTCTGACTTTGGTTTCACATGGAACTTAATACACTAACTGTTGTAACTCCCAGAAAATAAATTTGTCTTTATGCATACAAAAATTCTCAACTCTTATCCACTTTGTTCAGAGACTTAATTGCACGATTCGAAGTCTCATTTCGGCGGAAACTACAAAGATACTTAAGAAAAACAATTGTAAATCTTCAACCAAATCTCAGTTTTGAAACCAATCTCGAAAGCAAAAACTCCAATTCCAGTTTTTTTTCTTTTCTGACATTCAAAGACAAGAGAAAAGAAACGAAAATATGATATCACGGACAAAATGTTTTTTTCCTTTCTCTATAAATCCGACAAATCAAAAAAGAAAAGAAAAATAAAAGGTACCAATGATGAAGGGCATGACTTTCCATCCTCTATAAACGAGTTTCTTCTGTTGATCATCGATTGAATCGACGGCGGAAATGACATGATTGGAAGCAGCACCGTCATCGACGGCGGAGTAGGAATTGGTCTCAACCTCAAGAGGGTTTCTCTCCATGGTATCAATCGGAGTGTAAATGTTGGTCTTATCTCTTCTCTCTCTATGGTTGAGAATGACTCTGCTCTTCATCTTAAAACTTCGTCTTCTTATATAGTGGTGGATCTGAGAGAGAGACAGTGGAAAATTGTCGCAATTTGGACAAAAGAGGAGAAAAAAAAATAAAAACAGCAGTGATATATTTTGGTAATTGAAAGATAAGAGACATGTGTGTGTATGACTCATAAACAAATATTATTCTTCTTCACTTTATTACTTTTCCAATTTAAACCTTCTTTTTTTTTTGTCAGAGACTTGTGTGGGCTAAGTGATGTAAGCCCATTTTACATTTGCTCCTTCTATATGTCAACTTTTTTTTTTAAAGTCAATTATCAATTCTTTTTTCTTTTCACAAAACTGTTTCTCTTTTGGTTATGTATGAATCAGGTCTTATCGATACAAATTATTGACCAAAAAGAAAAACGGTTTCTATGTTTTGATTAAGTTATTTTCTATACTGTTGTAAGTCAATTATCATATATATTATATATAGAAATGAGATAATAAATTAGCCTACTTTGTTAAGATCCAAGACTGGCTAAATTTATTTAATTGTGGAATATTTTGGAGAAAAATGAAATATTAATTAACTTAATAATTAATTACTTAAGATTCAATTACAGCCACAAAGGGTCCACATAATTGACTTCACGTTAATTAGGGTTATTTCTGATGTGATTGCCAAGTTTGGCATATACATTTGTTGTCCACAAAATTTTGTTAGATATATTCTTAATACATATACCGTAAAATAGCCAAAAATAATTAACTAAATTCTAATTTTCGCCAAAAAGAAATATCTAACTATTTCATGAGAAAGCCGAGTACATTTAGCCCAGTGGTAATTGTCTATTTACAAATCATTTGGCACCGGATTCGATTCATTTTCACTACAAGTGCAAGAAAAAAAAAGATTTTAGAGAGTAGACTTTGAACTATAGATCAGACCTTGTTGATCCAATTGTTGACAAAAAAAAACTATCTCATGAGAGATATAATTAGTGAAGTTTTTTTTAAAAAAATTGCCAAATTAATTTTATGTTAGAAACATGATTTTTTAATGCCAAATCATTATTTTTGTGGGGTTGGAGTCGGTCTTTAGTCTATTTTCTTTGAGAATATCCCTCCTTCCAAGTGATTTGAATTAAAGATTTCATTGTAATGAAAAGTCATTAGACCAAGAGACTTGGTTAGTAACACCGTTTGGTTTCATTTTAATTGAAAATCATCAAATCAAAACCCTAATAATGAAAAGAAACCCACTTTTCTAATTTTACATCCCTTTATCCTCCACCATATCTCTCTTTCAATTCTCTCGTTACTACAAGGAACCATGAACTAAGAAGTTTTGGTGTATTCATGTGGCAAATTATTTGGCTATGTTTGGATCAAAACTGATTAATTAACTGTAAAGTCCATAATCTTTTTATATTTTGTGAGTGTTTTCATGTTTGTTTGAGCTCCAATTCTATCTCTCTCTCTTTCTATTATTAAATTTTCTTTTGATGTAGGTGGATAGGTGAAACTTCAAAAGATAATAATATTCCTTATGTATATTCAAAAGATTCCTTAATAATTGAGTTGTGAAGAGGAGATTTTGGAAGTGAGGAACATGACAAGATAGTCTTATGACTCTTCGTTTTCAACTATCAACTCTTGAATAGATCGAGTTCTCACTTTATGATCAATTTGTAATTTTAAGAAATGTGCATGTACATACGTGGACGATGACAAGCCATTGATTATTGTTGTTGCCAAACAGTGTGGACCCAAGACCTCATATATATAGTTTGATTCAACATATAAAAGAAAAAAAATTGATTGTGTTAATAATCCTCAGATTAAAAAAAAAAATTACTTAGAATGAAAATGTCTATGATTCCATATATATTATAAAGTTCTAAACTCCATTATTAAGCCGACACAAAAAGTCATAATTATTAGTGGTTCTATCTTCATTTGAGTTAGGTTTTGACATGAAAGATAGAAGTCCAAAATGTGATGTAGTTGACTCTTGAGTGTTCACACAAAGCAATTATTAACAAAAGAATGATTTCAGAAGCATTTATGTTCTGCTCTGACACATGTAAAAATATTAATATGGGCTTCGATTCAAGAAACCGATTGTTTTTAATACTTGCGACAAAGATACTACTACTATTATGTTGAACAAAAAAATACTAGTATTTAATTTCTCGTTCGTATTTACTATACGTTAAGTAATTCTTTTATTTGAAAAAAACACAATCGCTATGTCGTAATTCAGTAATGAAATAATGTTTTGTAAATTTGCATTTAAAAAATCGAAACTTAGAGCAGAAAGAATTCTTATATATTCATATTATTTTCTAGTTTTTTTTTTTTGATAAAGGGTTTTCAAATTAAAATAAAGCAAATTACAAAGTATCAGCTATGATTTGAGTAACAAATCATACATATTAAATAGGGTAGAGAAGCTAATTGCTTACAACTAATACTAGAAAAAGAAACAAAGGGAGCAACAATCAAAACATTGCTATATTAATCTTATGGACGAAGGCAAAAAATTAGCCATGGCCGCCTCGTTTGCCTCGTCCCTTACTTCTTTTTCTTTTTGAATGGTTATTCATTCCATCTCTTATTTTTTCTGTGTCAGTTTAACTATTTTTTCTCTTAGAGATCTTCGGCCGCTTAGAGAATCCTCTAGACCAAAGTTATCTAGAGATTCCAAAAAGTTAAACTGATATTTATATTTTAGTATGAAAGTGGAGCTTAATATAGTATATTATATATATATATATATATATATAAGCAACCCAATTACATTTTGAATTTCAACACAATCTTGAAATTTCTTTGTAAGAGGAAAAAAAATTGGTTACGATGGGAAAAGTAGCAAAAAGTTAAAATTTATAAGATTTTTCTTATTAATTGATAACATTATTTCCAACAAAAATGTGAACAACAATAAATAAATAAAAAAGAAACATAACGCGTAGATATGTACGTGTAGGACACAATGGATGGTGTATATGTACAGTATGCGCACGTGTTTTGTAATTGTGAAACATAATGAAAGAGGTGAATAATCACATTGGAGAGATATATATTATCATCCACCTACCAACTAATTAAATCCTCGTCATCTATCTGCAGTTTTATTATTTGTTGTAAAGTGAAACAGTGGTTCATATATGTGATGGTTAAATAGTATGGTCCACTTTAGTCATTTTGATTTTGGATTGATTTTACAGAGTCGGTCTCTTAAATAGTAACAAGTTCAGAACAAGAATGGAACTAGGTAACCCATAAACAGTGACAAATTATGAGCGAGAATCATATCAAAACTTCTGCAAGTTTACACCATGATACCTAAGTTATCATTCATTATTTGGTCATTACCGCTAAATTAAAAAAATCGAACTAGAGCTTCTGCGAGTTTACATCTTGAAACCTATATTATCATTCATTTACCCGGTTATTACCATTGAACTAAGAAAATAATTTTCATATTTTCATTTTTGATAGTAATGAAACCAAAATGTTTAGCACAAAAGTATTACTAGACCACAAATCTTTCGGCTACTATGACCTTGCTAGTGATATATATATAAAACAGTATGACAATTACAACATATTTGTATACAACCACAATGACAAATCACTACAAGAATGCATAGCCCATTCTAATCGTCATTCCCATAAATAAAGGTCAAAAATTGCCCATTTCCAACCATTTTTGACGAAAAAAGAGTTGTTGGTTTGGTTTGGTCAGAAATCTGAATCCCGTCAAAAATAGTCAGAAAATTCCCACTGTGTACAAATGTCGTCAATAATGGTCGAAATCTTTTGACAACAAAAAGCGGTCGAAAAGAATCCGGTCAATAACTGTCAAAAAATCCGGTCAGTATCGGTAGGAAAATGCGGTCAGTTACGGTCGAAAAAAGGGGTTGTCGGAAACGGTCAGTAACGGTCGAAAATTTCTGACTATTTCCGACCGTTTTATATATATATATATATATATATATTTTAAAATAAATATATTTATTTTAGTTTCGAAAATAATGAAAATAAACAAATAATAAATTAAATATATTCCTGGAATCGAGGTTTACGACAGAAACAACATCGCATTGCATCTGAATTCACTCTTCAGTAGATTATATAATTATCGATACAAACATCTATCATCTCATATGGTAATCTCAAGCATGTAACCAATTTCTGAACCTCCGTGTAAGAACTCGAGGCAATATTATCTTTGGAGAGACTTCTCCTAAATAAATTAGTAATAGCATCAACACAAGTCTCTGCTAAATTGTAATTTGTCTTGATATTCATCAAGTCAGTTGCAATCGATAACGGAGATAAGTTATCATCACACCCACTATACAAAGGCTTCTTCGCTGCCTCCAACATATCATAAAATCTATGTGCTTCAAGATTAAGTTATTCTCCTCTGTTTATTCCCTCCTCAAAGGCTGGAATATTCTCTCTAAATGCATTGTTCACCATCTGCAATGTACCAACATTGTTTTCGACCTCCACAGTGGATTCCACACCTAAACCACCTTCACTAGGTTCACTACTACTACTAACATTATCTATAGATTCAACTCTTTCCTGAACATTCGATTCCACACCTAAACCAACATCAATATGTTCACTAGTACTAGCAAACTTAACCATAGATGCATCCTCTCCATGCGAGTTCCATACTTTATACCCACGAATAAATCTTCTACTATGTAGATGAAGTCAGACTTGTTTTACATAAATAAATCTCATATTCGACATTTTGGACAAGGGCAATACATCTTACCTGTTTCCCGAGTTATGCTTTGATTTTGGCGAACTCCATAAATTGTTTGAGCCCTTCCGCATAATCTGCGTTAAGTAACCCCGTCTGTGGATCAATTCTTTCTTGATTTATCCATGAGCGAAAATGTATATTTTACATATTGCTTTCTATTTTATGTTTTGAGTGAAGATTGTAAAAATGAAATGAAGTGGTGTGCATATATATTACAATTTTCCGACCGAATCCGATAACTACTAACGATAATACCTACTTATCGGTTATAGATGAAATCGACATATAAAGAACGTGATGCCGTCAAAAACGGTCAGAAACGATCGGAAATTTCCGACCACTTACGCTCAGAAGGAAATTTCCGATCGTTTCTTTGAATTTTTTAATTTTTTGTTGGAAATTTCCGATCAAAAGTTTCTGGTCAGAATTCCGGCACTTTTCTTGTAGTGAATGTATTTGGTTTGCTTTCGATACAATATCTTAAAATGGAACTAAACCAATTTGAAGAAACATTAACCGGATGAGCTAAACAATATGACAATCCTTGTCAATCACATAAACGCGTAGGCACCTTTTTGCATGCCTTTCTTTTAAACTTTATTAGTTGGATGAACGGAGGAAGTCAGCGAAATGAAAACAGTTTATTATATTATTTATTTTCTAAATTAGTATTATATATATATTTGGATTTCAATACATGAATTGAAGAAAATTTTAGTGGAATGGAACTGTATGTTTTGTGTCTAAAATCATTTAGAGAAATGTCTTAATCACGTGTTAATATATGAATGAACAAATCTTTTGGCGGTTAATATTTGTTGTCGAGTATTAATTATTTGGACGACGACACCAATAATTTATGTACATATTTGGTCCAACACTTGGACTTATTACTGAATTCATTAATATACTTGGTCCAACACTTGTACTCATTGTTTACAAATAATTGACTATACAATGCAAGGTCACGTTTTTGAATATGAGCCATTCGTTTCAAGATGACTCTTAAATTAGTATATAATATTAGATGATCCGGGTCAAACTAGGATCCATGAATTAAACTTGGTCTAACCAAAATTGACATATAAATTTTATAATTACTAAACATAAAAACTATTTGTTAATGTCATATTTAACTATTAAGAATTAATCTGAAAAATTTTAATCGAAAAAAATAATTTCAGTACAACCTCTATATATTCCAAGAGAAATATTTGCATACAAAAATAACATATACATATATAAAATATTTATTTAAAGTCAAAATTACAGTGGGAAAATATTGTGAATACTGAATACAGTCGTTAAAAACCTGAAAAATGTATTTGTGATTTTTATTAATATATAATATTTTGTAAGGTGTAACCAAAAGGTCACTAATGTGGAAAGTGCGTGTAGTGTTGTGTATAATAGAGTTGAGTGGGTTTTGTAAGTGAAGTTTTTATCATAATAATAAGGCCGGCAGGTGAGAATTGCACTTTCCACTTACTGTTACGTTTTTAATTCCCACGTTTATCCACAAAGGCCTTGTGGTCAACGCTAATGTTTTATATCATTTGTTTACAGTTTAGTGAATGTGTAACATTATTTAACAAACAAAAATGCAAGATTAATTGAAATTTTTTTGGGTTAAAAGTAAAGTTGTTTATGATATATATGGTGTAGACAGAACTGCCAGTAGAAAATCCACAAGTACAAAGTGGAAAAGACTTGAGATTCCTTTTTTGTTTGGTCGAAAGAGATTCTTATTTTTGTGTTGAATCATACCAATACATAGCGTCCACTGATCCCCAAATCTCTGTTTGGCTCTACTTTTTGTAACTTCAAAAGCTTTGAAAACTTAAAACTCAAACTATATTAGTATTCAATGTACATTTTGATATTAATATTAGAATAATTATTTGTATAATACAACAACAACCACATTTGACCAGATAAAACCAGCATCACGTTTTCGTTTCAGTTTATAGATTTTTTTAAGTCAATATATTTGCTAAAGCCTAAAAGTTTTTATATATTTTATTTCGAAAAGTTTCTTCAAAAAGTACGCACTACTCTAGTGTACAATCTATATGGGCAAAGAAAAACAAAAACAAGCACTATAAGTTTAAAATGGACAAACACGCTATTTATTTGCCTATGGTTTCACCTTTCACGTGAAACATAATTAAATTTCTTATATATCTAAAAAGTAACAATGTTCATTGAGTTAGTTATGAAGACGATTTCAAATACTTTATAAGATATACATGTACTTCTCAAATAGTGATACATCTCAATTAATAATATAGAAATATACCGGAGCCTTGTGTTCAAGCGATCGAATGCGGGACTGAGGCAATAACATGTTGCAGGTTTGTTTCCTTTGCCATGTGAAACTAAGTTATATTATTTGGACATCCACATAAATATGTGCTCTTGCTTTCGGCACATTTAAATTTCCAGAGAGAGTTTAATCTGAATCCTTCTTAAATTTGGGATCACTGTATTTTAACCAAAAAAAAATATATATAGAAATATGAACTGAGAATACTTATAATTAAATGTATAAGTAGATGTGGGAGCAGACCAGGGAACAGATGTGATTTTCTGAAATGACTATATATATATGTAAACAATGTTGTAAATTAAATTGGGGATCGATGGTGGCTTTTGATGATATATTATAAGATGAATTATTTTGTTTCAAAATTGAACAGACAATAGAATTGATTTTAGAAATGACAGGAACTTTTTGAAAATGAGTGGTATAACTTTCACATTAAAACAAAAAACAAAAAATCGTAGAAAAGAAAATAAAATTATGATTGTCTTTCTCAAATAATTTTTTGAAAATCGATTATTTGAAAAGTCGAATAAATTAAAACAATATCAAATTTGATGTTTATATTCATTAAAATTTTTAAATTTAAAAAAATATAGTTTAATATCCTTTAATTTTTATAATTAAACTATTATCAAATATCACATAAATTTATAAACAAATATTTTTGAAATCAAACATTAAATAAATTTATTTATAAATATGCACGTATGCCACAACTAATAAAATGGTAAAATATACAATAAATTTGTATGTCCAACGCCTAAATTAGTTTTTATTAGTATATTTTCTGGTAAGAAAAGCCTAAATTAGATAAGTCAAACTTTTTGTAATGCCAAACCTGATTGATTTAGGAATTTGCTATCCTTAATATTGTTCCATCAAAACCCGTTTTCGGACCAAAATAATTCTCCTGCCAGCCTAAGTTTCTAAAAGTATAGGCCCAACCCAAGTTTTTAACAGTATAAGCCCAATCCGTAATAATTGGATCAGCCTTGTATGGTAAGGAAACGGGCCTAATTAAGTCAATTTTAAATAAAATTGATTGTAAATGCTAAATTGGGTTTTATCATTTTGATTAGTTTAATGAGAAAATTACTTGACTGTTTTAATGGGCTTGTTATAAAGTTTTAACTTTTAAGATTATTAAAAAAAATGATTATTGTACTCGCAGCTTATCGTCTTTTGTCTAAAATCTTTGTACTTCATCGATTTCATTTTTGTTTGTATAAAAAGTAATTTATGTAAATATATTGTTAATATATAAGTTTTCCAACATTTTGATGTAAAGTGTATAAAATGACGTATAAACAATTGCATCCTTAATATATTTTTAATTCATGTCACTCCTCACCTAAGCTTCAATGCTTTTATGTTTTTTTTTTTTTAAATAACTTAAGATAATAAACCTCTGGTCTACGAACATGTTCATATTAATTTATGGGAGAAGTGCAGCCTATAAATATATCTTTTTTTATGAGCAAATAAGTCGAAAATACAATATGTATTTTTAGTTTGTGCAATAGGTGAATCGAATTTGAAGCGTGTTGAAAACCCAATCACATCTTCTTACTATTCGACTGCATGATCCACTGAAGTTTTATGTTGTTAATCCAAATCAATATTTATAATACCAAAAAATATTTTTCTATATGATGGATTTAGTATTTCTTTCTTATACCTGATTACCTATTTGATAAGAGTACGAAGAAATGCTATCAACAAAAAGGAATTAAAAAAAAAAAGAGATAATGTTCGTGGTAATCAAAATTTTAAATATTAATTATGTAATGGGATTTGTATTAGAGATAAAATTTAGTTTTCAGATTTTAACAACTTGGTTTTGATTCGCTTTATACGATTTTTGATTTGAAGGTACAAAACACAAAAGACTTGACATTGTCTCCTTCGTTCCAATAAGTACTAATTAATCTTATCATAAATTATGATTCTTTTTTTTTTTGTCAATTATGATTCTTTAAAATAACTTTTGTATATGAAGGTTAGTATAATGAGAGAGAATCAATCTCAATTAATTTGACCTTTAAACCAAAAATCGAAGATTCGTTCCTCAACTCTGTGAGAGAGTACACAAATTTTGGATTACTTTAAAGTGTGTTTATATATATAGTTTTTATTATTTGATTGGTGTTCACGATTAGAAACATGTAACATGTGTATGCATGTGGAGTTCGAGAAGTTCCAAATATATTACAGAATTAGAAATTAAAATCTCTGTTAAACAAAATTAGATAAATTTATGAATACGAATAAAAGAATAATTAATGAAAGTATTCTAATTGTCCAATGACCTT
>WJSH01001390.1:128974-140334 GCA_009757365.2 Lepidium campestre | reverse complement strand
ATTTGCTAATTTATTAGGGTTTTTTTTTTTTTTTTGCAGCAAGTGATCGTTTGTTACCTCAAGGAACACTTTAAATTTTGACGAGACACATAAATTTTATATATATATAGTTATACACACATATTGGTGGAAGAGATCGTGTGAAGATTTTTGATATATGTTTAGACATTTACGATTAGATGGTACTACAAATTTTTACTCGTATATAATATATACAAATATGTTTATATATATGTATACGTTTCTATGAAACTTGTAATCTACTTTTCTTTACTTTGGTCCTTACTTACGTTGAGAAAATAATAATGTATCATCATAATTCATACATATATATATACTTATGGTAGAATGGAAAATCTTGTTTGTGTGACAGTAAACAGACCCCTTCTGTTCAAATTAGAGACTCTTGGTATGTTTTTCCAGGGTTTTTGTATTTCTTTCCAATATCAAATTTCCAAATTTTGTATTTTATATATTTTACAAAAATATACTCCCTCTATTTTTTTATAGCTGATATTTTTTAAAAAAATTGTTTTTTAAAGGTTGATGTTTTAGATTTTCAATACATAATTGACATACAATTTCTTCTTTTACCCTCAATAAATAAGGGTATAATGTCATTTCACCAAATTTCTTAATATGTGTAAAAATCCTAAAACATCACCTAATAAGAACAAAGAGAATATATTTCTGTTATATATAAAAACTAGCTGATGACTCTTGCTATTACACAATATGATATAAGTAAAATCTGTTCTTTAAAAAAAAGATTAGGGCAAACATCCAAAAAAATTTGGTTAAATGACAAATATCATGTTATAAGACTTTTCTCTCTCTAAGAAACGTGAACTCTTCGCCGTCTCTTGCCGGTCACATTATAATCAGACTGAAGCTTGGCCGTCGGTGGCTCTCACAGCATCGGCGGCCCTTTGTCGTCTTGTCTTTATGGAGCTTTAGATCTAGATTTCTCTATTTCGTTTTAACCATTGCGAAGTGTGAAATAGGCTTGTGTCTGAGCTTTGCCACCGATGATATCGTTGTCGAAGCTCATGGTGGTCATCGTGTCTTTCCTATGGTCGACAGTGGCGTGGATCTAGTATTTCTGACTTCCGATGTGCTCTTTTGAGTCTCGATCTCGCCGGATCTCTTGATCTTGTGCTCGATTTTATAGATCTGGGCTATGGCGGTTCTCGAAGGCCTTCACGTTGGTGCTTGTCTCTGGTGTGATAATTTTTGGGGCGAGCCTCTTTCATTTTGCTTGGTCTCGGTTTAGTTACAGTTATTTAAGTTTTCTTTGTAATTCTAGTATATGTGTGATGTTTGCTCTCTCCTCTACCTGAAGTAATCTTGGTTAGGGTAGGTTGGAGCTTAGTTTGTGGGATTCTTTTCCCCTATGGTTTCGGCTCTATCTGTTTATGTTCTTGTCGGATTGAGTGTTGATGCCTTTAGTCCTCCGATTTGGAGTTTGGTCTTGTTACCTAGCTCAAGTACTGGTCTATTTCGGCTTTGACAATATCAAGTATGAGACTCATTTTCTCTAGAGGAAGCCATTCTATGTGACTCAAGTCCTTGTCTTTGGTAGGAATTCCGTTGTCGAAATGTTGTTCGGGAACTCTTAAGGTGATATTCAGGTCTTGATCCATCGGGTTTGGTTTTATCAATAGGATAGCTTCAAATCATCCTCTTTGTGTTATAGGATTGATTGCATTTGTTGTTCTCTTTGCGGTCCATTATTGGTATTCGTTGTAACTTCTCATCCTAATATATTACAGTTTCAGATGTAAAAAAGAAAAATGACAAATATCCATTTATAATCGAGAGTAACTAATTATGATAAATTGTTGGTATGATTTGTGTCAAGAGTAGAAAAAGTGATTTTGACCTGAACATTGCCAATCGTTAAGAGTTTGGACATGAACAATTCTTCATTCTTACCAAAAATGCAAAGCCCCAAGATTGTATTTTTCTCTTCCTTAAAAACCCCAATTTATTTACATTTTCAAGACTGTCCAACTTGTAAACTTTCAAGGGGTGGGTAGGCAAGACATGAGTCAAAAACAAAAAAGATCCGTCAAGAGTTAGTATTTAGTAACAGTTCCACAGACTCATAGTTCTTCCTCTCATCTCCGAGATGGAGATAGATTAGTCAATACAGGAGGAACCGCACCAGTCTCCAGAGCTGCGTCTGAGTGGACTGGGTGAATTAGGGATTGAAGTCTCAAGAAGTAGCTCTCGCTTTGAGGTTGGCTTCTTATGTACCGAGCTTCAGTGTTTGCTTGTGAGGGCTGTTCTGTTTCTGACCTCTGGAGGTTGGATAATGCACTGAGATCAAGGTCTGGAAAAACTGAGCAACGACACCGAGGACATTTCACGTTTAGACGCAGCCACTGGTCTATGCAGTCCACATGGAAATTATGGGCGCAAGGTAAACCTCTGACCTGTAAAGTTCATACAAATTTTGGCACTTAAGGAAAAGCATTGAGACCAGAGAATGCAGTACTGAAGAAAATTGAGACAATTTGTGCTCATCATCTGATGGACTTTAGTACCTCATGCCCCACATGGAACTCCTCTAAGCAGATCAAGCATTCACCACAATCATCTGGTACAGCTTTTAACCTGAACTTCGGAAGTTCTTGAATGAGTGCCTCGACAGCTTCTGTCTGTTTATGAAGGCATCAAACATTAGGTGTTTGGAATCTTGAGACACATATATGGCAAAAGTAAGATTAACTAACGCCAGACTTTATCACAACCAGCCAACGACAACTTCTCTGACTATTATTCACAGAGAAGATTTTTCTCTCTACAGGAGTCTATCCATCAGGTGATGCAAAAGTAATTGTCAAGCATGTGCTTCCCCCGGAAAGAGAGATTGAAACCACGGATACAGTAGGCTTGGGTCATGATTATGTTAGGGACAAGTTACTTAATTCTTAGCTTGCTAAAGATAAAAGACCAGACTTGCCTGAGCTGGAGTCAAGTAAAGTCCAGGATGGTATGTAGCAGCATCTTGACTTATGCCTCTCATCTCTTGGCCTGCGGCTTCAAATGCCCAGTCAGGTACACGAATCATGTCAACTAAAATCTGGACACAGGAAAACAGACATTGACAAATTATTCGGAAGTGATAGAGACTAATTACAACTTAGCATATAGAATCGGAAACCAGTAAACCACAATTAGCAACTCTGTAAACGATCTCCTAGTATAAAGGTAGTGAAGTCAAATTATGGGATCCTGAACCTTACCCCGAACTCTGAAATGGGAATTCCCTGCTGGGCACGTAATAAGTGTACCTGTCTTCGCGCCAACCACTATCAAGTAAACTCATATTAGCGAGGGGTCCTCTTCAAAACAACAAAAAAAGCTTAATCAAATTACTTTTTACCTTTCCGATACAGATGCAGGCAATGCAGAGGAGGCCACAGTAGCTGAACATCAGCCAAATAAGGAAACCCCATTTTTGGCCTTCTTCATGTAACTATCACAAGAGAATAGAAAATATATTACCAGAAGGTTTTCCAACAAGACAAATCATATGACATGATCCTAAAACAGCTTACACAGTTCCTCGCTCTAGTAAACCATAGTGTACCGATTACAGTCCAAGCCCACAGAAATGGATACAGCAGCAAAGAGAGTAATGAAAGGACCACCAGTCTCCCACAAAACATGGCGTTCCGCTGTTGACTTCCAAAATCCCTAACAGATGATCATACCAGAAATTAATGTGACATAGATAACCAGGTATTCATAAAAATTTGCTACCTAAAGAGATAGAGATATGTTGCAAGTAGCTACTTCTAAGATCAAGCTTGCAACTCCAAATATAAGCCAGCAGAGTGTAAGAGCCTATTTGACTGGAATTACAACGAAAATTTATACTTCCCAACTAGCATATATTAATCATAATTTAATCCTTCTCGATGATTTACATGCCTATCTAAGGAACGAGGATAGCCAAGAAAAAATCACGCAAAAGTTTCTTCTTTAAATAACAACTCTAGGAAACCGGGACAATTCCAATAAGTAAAAACCTTCAAGTTCACTGTAACTCTAGGCATAAAAGCTTTACATGGAACTTACAAGCCAAGTCCAGCAGCAAGACCATTGTCAACAAACATGAAGACGCGGAAGATAAACACAGTGGTGTAATCGACCTGAAATCGTAGAGACAAACAAAACTGTGAGCATAACTAATTTCTGGTTTAGATTTCAAGGAAATGAGCATGAAATAAATGAGGCTGGTAATGAAAAAAGAGAAACCAAAAGTTGAACAGGAACCTACCACAATCCATATATGCAACGGGTATTGGCATTCATGATATCTCCTCCAATTGATAGCTACAATGATTCTAAGACGCAAAAACATTAAGGAAACGAAACCGAGAGCTTATCTAGATCACCTCAAACCGTAATGCAAAAAATTCAATAAAAGATTTCGACAAGTTCCTAGAATCCAAGAGAAGCAAAACTAAAATTGGATCTTCAGGAAAACAAAAGAAGAATAAGAAGTAAGAATTACTCCACTTTTTGCTTCTGATTAACCCAACGATACGTAAAGCGAAAAACAGTATTTTGTTCATCGAATTGTTAGATAAAAAGGTGGAGAAATCATCTCCGGGACTGAGAATTTTCGGCTCGATTCAAGCAAGAACAAAATTTTTTGACGGAAGAACAAATATTTCATAGAACCCAAGGTGCAGAGATCGTTAAAGGATACACACTAGTAGCAAGCATGGACAAGAAGAACCCATCATACCTGCAGAATATATAAACGTTACTCACAAAATCAAAAACCCGTAACAGTCTGAAAAAAAAAACGGAAAACGAAATGGGTAATCGATGATCCAAAATTGGAATCAGTCGCTTTTAGATCGAAGGAAGTAAAAGAAGATGTAAAAAAGCTCACCACTTGAAATCGACACCTCTCATCGCCATGAGAGAGGTGGGGGAATGAAGAGGGAGCGTTTAGAATCCAAGAGAAGGAGAAACCCTACGACAAATAGAAGATCAAAATGCAACGAAATAGTACTCGGATTGTGAGCTGATGCAGTAGTATATAAGAGGCTTAAGATCGAGGTTCCGGTTGAGAGAGGAGAGAAAAGAGGGGATTTGGAGCAAGTAGGAGCAATTGGCGATGAAGATGATATTAAAGTGAAAACGGAAACCTCTGAATGAGTAAGAAGGTTAAAGCCATTTGGATGCGTTCCACATCTACCACCAACCAATTTGTCAAAAGATAATAAATCCACCTGTGTGGTTAACCAATCAACAACACAATGACCATGTCATTTCTTGTTTGAATCAATATAATTACCATTTTCTTTTCTTTTTTTCATCTAGAATGGTTCAAGCTCGGATGAAATATTAACTTTGTTCTAAAACTGACTATACCCAAAGACAAGAAAGAATCATATGAAAACCTCTGAAAATATCACACAAAAATGTGTCAAAAGAGATTCAAAATTGGATAGTGTACTACAACGGTCCCAAGTCTTTTCCGCTCACCGCTAGACTATCACCTTGCAAGCGTATATTATCATTTTGGAAAAAACAAACAAAACAAAATTTACAATAATAAATATTTTATACAAACTATATTATAAATGTTTATTGTAATACATGAAATGAATATTTTTTTGAAGCGTATATATCCCCATAAGCCAATTTATTTCAAAACTTATCTGGAAACGTCTAAAAGCCAACAATCTTTAGTTTTCATGGTGATAAAGGAATGATGTGGCCATCATCCACTTTTACAAAATAATCTCAAATCTGCCATTTCTGTCAGCACGAATTAGGTATTTTTTGAATTTTATGATTTTCATTACCCAATCCATAATCTAGTCCTTACACTTTTACTATTGTCTTATCCAACTCGGAAAAAAATAGATATCTTAAAAAAACAAATAATATGACATGAAAGGTTCGACTTCTCTCCACTACATATAGTAGATCAAAGAAGATTTTATCTAGTAAATTTTTACGCTATGGATCGGAATATATCGATCTAATTATTGATAAAAAAAAGTGTTCTTTAGATACATTATACATGATTATAATAACCGAACGTGGGTTCAAGATATCAGCTATGAGAAATGAGATCAACAAAAGTGAGAACTTTATTACACATTTATTAGAATATCACAATCTGTTAATAAAAGAAGAAGAAAAACACAAAACCCTGACCTTAATTTTTATTACTACTATATAAATTTTAAAAGTCTCTTTTATTGTTTAAGCATCTATGATAGAAACAGAGTTCAGAGATCAGATCCAAGCAGGGTTTTTAAGAGCAGTGACGACCGCCTTGACCTGCAAGTAATTGTTGAGACTATACATTCCTTTCTCTCTGCCAATGCCACTCATCTTGTAACCACCAAAGGGAATGCCTGCATCGAAGACATCGAAGCAGTTGACCCAAACGGTACCAGCTTTCAAGGCCCTCGAAACCGTATTCGCAGTGTCCAGACTCTTTGTGAATACCCCTGCGGCCAGTCCATACCTCGTCTCGTTTGCCCTCCTTATCACCTCGTCTGTGTCACTGAACTTCAAGATTGATTGGACTGGACCAAAAATCTCATCTTGAGCGATAAGCATATCGTCCTGTAGTTGACCAAGGGTTCGTGATTAATGTCATTGAGAATCGAAACAGAGGAACATTAAAGACATCTTTGAAGAGTTTTCTTTTCACCTTGACATTAGAGAAGACTGTTGGTTGAACGAAGTAACCTTTGTCTCCAATCTGATCACCACCACATTCAAGAGTAGCATTGCTTTCCTTACCTGACCTTATGTACTTCATCACTTTCTTGAACTGCTCCGAATCAATCTACGCAAAGTTTTGGTTAAAGAAAAAATAACGCAGATTACAAAATCTATTAACAAAGGGAAAAAGCTCCTATTGATGATGCAAAGAGTTTGTATGTGTAACCTGAGGACCCTGCTCTGTGCCTTTCTTGAAAGGATCACCAACCACACGTTTTAATGCGCGGGCCTTTGATTTCTCAACAAACTCATCATACACTTTCTCATGAACATATGTGCGAGACCCCGCGCAGCAACATTGTCCCTACAAAAACATTACTCAACATTATCTTATGAACTAGCTACGCAACTGAGTAAGCTTAACTCCAGGTATATATTCAACTATTGGCAACACCTGGTTGAAAAAGAGGGCAAAATGTGCAAGCTCTACGGCTTTATCGACATCAGCATCTTCAAATACGATAAATGGTGATTTCCCTCCAAGTTCCAGAGTTACCGGCTTGAGATTACTGCTAGCAGCCAATCCAAGTATAACTTTACCTGTATCAGTTGATCCCGTAAAAGCAATCTGTGCACGAAAAGATAAATATAACATAAATTTAGTTTCTTAAAGAAGTTAAGAACAAGCAAATAGACATATCTACCTTGTCAACATCCATGTGACTCGCGAGGGCAGCACCCGCTGTTTCACCAAATCCAGAAACTATATTCAGAACACCCGGAGGAAGACCCGCCTATAAGAATCAAGAAAAATTGTTACTTACAATAGTTTTTTTCTTTTCTGGTTATGATGAAGAATAAAAGACGAAAAGAGAATCCATCACAAGTAACTTACTTCAAGGAAAAGCTTGCCAGCATAGAGTGCGGTAAGAGGCGTTTGTTCAGCAGTTTTGAGGACAATGGTGTTACCACAAGCAAGAGCAGGACCAACTTTCCAAGCAAACATCAATAATGGAAAATTCCATGGAATGATCTGTCCAGCTACACCTATTGGTTCATGCAATGTCTGAACATGATAGTTTCCATCAGCTGGAATTGTCATTCCATGAATCTTATCCGCCCATCCTACATATCAAAGCAAAACCAAGAATGTTCTTTCACAGAAATTAATAGCAAAAGCAAGAATTCTCAACATCTCGGTGAGTGTTTTGATACCAGCATAGTAACGGAACAATCTTGCAAACATTGGAATTTCTGCTGTTCTGGCTTGTTCATAAGGCTTGCCATTGTCCCATGTCTCTAGAGCTGAGAGCTCTTCGCTGTGTTTCTCAACCAAATCTGCGAACCTCAGCAGTACTCTTGACCTTTCCTGAAACCCCCAAACCATAACCAGATGAGACCATATTTACATTAAATTTAAGACTCAACAAGAGTGTGTATGTATATATACATACATAAGCAGTCATCTTAGGCCAAGGACCTTCATCAAAGGCCTTCCTCGCAGCTTTCACCGCCCGATTGATATCTTCAGCATCGCCTTCAGCAACGTGCGCAATGACTTCTCCTGTCCGAGGATCAAGAGTCGGAAAAGTCTTACCTAAATCCCCAATCCAAAAATCAACTATCAGTGCTCATGGAACCGGAATCACAAGACTCAAAATTTGCTTCTTCTTTTATTTAAAAAAAAAAAATCAAGTTGGAACAAAATAAAAATGAAAACTTTAATCACCAGAAGCGGAGTCAACGAAGTTCCCATTAATGAGGAGCTGTGTGAGAGAAACTTGAACCGAGGGATTTATGATTTCCTCAGCTGCAGAAGCAGTTCCAAATCTCCTTAAAACCCTTCCTCTGTAACCATTTATCCCTGAAAAAAATCGTCATGTTTATACATCACAACCCAGATTCGCCATACATAGACCCAGAAATCAAAGAATCTAATTTTCACACTATTTCATTGTAAATCACGTTGACTTGGGAGATTAAAGTTGAAACATGAATATACAGTACTTTGGGAGATTCACAGTGACAGAGACATCGAACAGGAATTAGTAGGTACCTTGGGAACGAAACAGAGAAGAAGAGGAAGCTAAAAAAGATCGAGATAATAAAGAAGACACTCTACGAGTCGCCATGATTCAAACTCCAAAGTTCTTATCTTTTCTTGAGATTTTCTTCCTCTTACTACACTCTCTATGGGATTGATTTATGTATTGATTTAGAGGAGAAAGAATTCAACGGTCGAGATCTCACGCATTCTCTCACACATGTCGCTTATATTTCACACTCGTTGTTCGTGTTGCCGTAGTTTGAATGGCTCTTGACTTCTGAACAATTTATAAACACAAAAGGAACAATTGATATTGTAATAATTTTTTTTTGAATAAAACAAAAAAGATTGTGTTTTTTTTTTGTTAAAGCAAAAAAGATTGTGTTCCGTTAAAAGATAAGACAAAAAAGCTTACCAAAAAATAAAATAAAAAAGATAAAGACAAAATGCTATGAGTTGTTCGTCTGATTTTTCTATATATCCAAATCAATATTTATTGTTTCCTTTTCCCATTTCAGTTCCAGCTACAAAATCAGAAATATTGGGTAGTAATATGAAAATTTATAATTAAGAAAAATATAATGAATGCAAAATTTGGAAGTTATGGTGTAATGTCGTTTTCTAAGAGGTAGTTGTGTCATCTATTTTGATAAGTTTTTTCACCAATGTTTCTTGTGAATATAGGTTACTTTGAGGATTGTGATGTTGATGTCTGTTGAAAGTTTACCACAAATAAAGAAAAACTGAGCTCATATTTTTTTCTACTAAAATTAAGGAGATTATTTGACCGCAGTCTCAAACTTACTAAGAAAATGATTGAAGTTTTGAAAATTGATCATAGTTTGGTAAAACGATTACACTTGAGAAAATAATGTGACATGGAAGATACATAAAGAAAAAAAGGAAGATGGGATAAGTCACTCATGTATAAAGATCTTGAGGTCTTAAGGAGGGTTTGAAGTATTGATAGAGTTTTGTCATCTAATTGTGGAAAGAAAAAGATGTGAAAACGATACATATATATAAAAAGAAACATCATTTGTTTAAGGAGTCTTGAAAAGAGTGAGAAAATATTGTATGTTATCTATTAAACTCAAATGCACGTGAATGTTTTGAGCTTTCAGATCCCAATTATAAGGAGGAGATGGCTCTACTAGGAATCTTTTATATCATCATCAGACACAGTTATTTCAATAAAACTGTAACAATGTGTGTTCATTATATACCTGATTAATAATTTTGCTTACAGAAAAAAATACAAAAACAGATCAGTGTCTGAAAATCAGAAGAAACCTGGATCCTCTGGTTTAAACATTTTAGGCATTTTTAAAGTTGGATCATCAGGATCAATTCTTTGAGACCCTCTTTGATTTCCTAAAACACCTTTTTTCGTATTAGCCGCAAATCTTGATGCTAATATCGTCGCACTCAAATTCCGACTATTGTTGCCTTCGTTGTTACTATCTTCAGGCATGATCTCTTCGTATTCATATTCTCCATCATCATTATCATCATCGTCATAATAGTAATCGTATCCTTCTTCTTGCCTAGCTAACTCCATTGCTAACTTCCTCTTCTTGTATCGTCTCCATGCTGCTTGAATAAAACAAGTTCCCCAAGCTCTCCATTGATGTGAATAGTATCTGATCAGTCAAGAAAACACAAAGATTAAGAAACCTTATCGCGTGTTAAGAAAGAAATGTTCTCTTCCTTGCAAAGTAAGAAACCTGAAAGCATGTTGGAGTCTCTTGCTGTGGAGACGTCTGAATTGGTTAGCTACGAACTTTAAGTCCTCTGCTCGGAGAGCGAAAGCTTCTACTTCAGAGATAGTCTTTACTGTTCTCGTTGACAATGGGAGATTAGGGTTAACATTTGGCATTAATGCCCAGGTTAAGAGCTCTTCACCACAGAAATCTCCTGGTCTGAGTGTGATGGAGTTAAAGAATCCTGACCGTCCACCATCTGTAGTCGAACTCTCCATCTGACCTCTAATGATGAAAAGCATTTCGTTTACAGGATCGCCTTCGCGTGTCACGTACGTGTCTTTTGTGTTTAAAGACGGAACTAAACGTTCACATATCGCATCTAAGAGCTGATCATCCATCTGTGCAAAGAAAGCCACCTGAGAAAACAAACACAAAACGTAAAAATTAGGTTTTGTTACTCGAGCATGAAGTAAAGAAATTGTGGTGCTTGTCTAGTGTTGGCTTACACGACGAACTAGGGCGAGACAGAGATGCCGTTGTATCTGGCGACGAAGATCCAACGGCAAAGCACGGAGAATGGCTTCTTCATCGACTCCACGAGTAGTTAACCATTTGTATTGGACGAATCGTCTTACACGCTCTTGTAACTCTGGTGGCAATTGTCGATGTCGCATCCATTCCTCAGTATCTCTTCTTCTGACTCTCCATTCGTCTAACCTTGCCGTCGTTGATTGCAGATGGTTCTTCAAGAAATTGGCAAATCACTTAAGACTCCATTTTCAAGCTATGGAGGTAGAGAAATATATATGAAAATAATAAATTACCTGAACATTTCCAATAAGATGAGAGAAGAAAACGAGACCTGCTACACAGATGAAACAACTGAATATGGT
>WJSH01001390.1:106996-128911 GCA_009757365.2 Lepidium campestre | reverse complement strand
GGAGGTTTTTTTTTTTTTTTTTTTAAACTAATGAGAATCAAACCAACCTGAGGTTACGAAGACCCCACCAAAGACAGTAGAAGTATTTATCAAAGAAAGGAGAAGAAGTAACATCATTAGTAAACGCATCACCAAACATACCAAAATGGAAATGTTGGTCATCGTCGTTGCGAGCATCACAGTTTGAGAGAACCCGAGTGATCCGCATCCAAGCTTGTCTACCTCGATCCTGCAACGATCCACAATCTAGATACGAGAGAGTACATGACGGTGAATGTGTAGCATTCATCTCTTTAGTGCACTCTCTTCTCCAGCATTCATGTTGTCTCTTGATTGATAACACATACCAAACTGATCCAAGAACCTAAAAGGAAAACCAAACTTGGGATACAGAGACATTTTAGGTCAGGTGAAGAAGGGGTAAAGGTTACTAACGTGGCTCACAAGTAAGTAGAGGAGGAGATTGTAGGCTGCACCAGACCAGGCTGTTTTGGCTGCTACTCCGGTGGCTTTAATGATCCGACGGTTGAGCGGAAGCATGACGAGGAAGCGAGGCACGTATTGTATCAGCACGATCAAGGAAAGTGTGTGATTCTGATGAGCTGCGTATCTGAATTTTCCAGTATTTGGTATCACAAACCAAATCATTAACTGAAAAAAAACAGAGAGATTTCAATTCAAAACTAATGATCAAAATAAGAAAAATTCTCTCATTCCGCTATTTTCACTTGTGGGAGCCTTAGAAGATTTCAAGAAAATTGAATTGAACCTGAGGAAGAGGAAGGGCGGCAGCGAGGTCTATGACGAATTCTGATTTGAGATAACGGAGGGCGATTTCACGGCGATCCATGACTAACTCACCACGACCAAAGACTCTAGAGGATTTGGAGACAAATGCGGTTTTGAATTTGAGGAGGACGTGGAATAGAAAGAAGAGATCGGCTAAGGTTCGGCAGAAGGTGACGAGGATGCCGAAACGGATGTCTATGGACATACAAGCGGTTCCGGCTTGGACAATGGGGAGATAAAAGTAGAGAGGGTCGAGGAAGAGAGCGAGAAGACAGGTAACGAGGAAGATATGGTTCCATCTCGTGATTAGGTCACCGCCTGGGTCGAGGGTTTTGTCACGGAGCTCGGAGAAGATGGATCGGCGGCGTTGGTAATTAATGTCGTTGTGGTCATGACGGCGGGAGAACGCCGTCGGGAAATTCCGGAAGCGTCCGGAGGTGTAGAGGTGGAAGTTGCTCATTTGGGATTGCGTGTGTTTCAAGTTATGGAAGGGAAGGATTTGTGGAAGTGGAAGAATGAGACGTTATTGGAGACAATTAAGTAGAGCAGAGAGAGAGAAAGACTCTGTCTTTACTAAAAATATGTTAATTTAAATAAAATAAAATTATCAACATAAAAAAACATTAGTGCCATTGAGTTTTTTGTTTGTTTGTAGTCTGAAATTAATTAGACCAATAAGGTTTAAAGATCCATATAAAGAGACAATAGAGACAAGAACAGAGAAGAAAACAGAGGAAGATGGTTGTAACTTGTAACTTGTAACTCAGTGTCTTATTGACTAGTTATGTTGAGTTGTAGTTTGGTTTGGTTATGTTTTGCAGTGTTAAATTTTTGATGATATAACAATAAAAAGATTTTATTTCTAGGTATATTGAAAATAATTTTAAGTGGACAGTAAACAATATGATAAATATGCATTTATTTGAGCTAACGCGTAAACCCGTCAGTCATAAGTTTGATTTCAATCAGAAACTAAGTTGTTACTTAACCAGACAAAGATGAGGCCATACAAAAAGTCTAACTAAAAAACTTGGAGTCATGCTAGTACTGATTCTCCAGAGATTAGTTAGGCTTCGATTCAGACTTCGGATTACAAAAATATAAAAATAAATAAATCATGATCGAGACATTCAAAACAAAAATTGCATTTGAATATGTTACGTAAGGGTAAGACAATTCAATATCTTCCACTTGAATATATATAGTAGATGTTGACGACTTGATCTATAATTGCTAAAAATATTATACAAAAATGCGGCCAATGGTTTGATTACAGCTAAAAAAATTTCGTATTGGTTTTATATTACACCAAGACTCTTCCAACTCTGACCCTTTTTGAAATGGAAGTTAAACGAGGGGGTCCTGAGCCGGAGACCACCTCCGATCCGCTTATCGGCGAGTCTTCTTGCTGTTCTTGCCTCCCCGGTTTCCAATCCAACACCGTTAAATCCTCCTGGTGGCACCGAATTCACGGCAACCACCACAACGAGCCACGTTGGTGGGTCCGAGCGTTTTTGAAAATTAAAGAATGGTCGGAGATCGCGGCTGGGCCACGTTGGAAGACTTTTATCCGCCGATTCAACCGCGATCACCGCCGTGGCCGGGAAAGTAGGGCCAACTTCCAGTATGATCCTTTGAGTTACACATTGAGTTTCGAAGATGAAGACAAAGATGACGATAATGAAGCTGGATACGGTGGACTCCGGAGTTTCTCTACGCGTTACGCTTCTGTCCCTGCCGCTTTTGGTAAAACTCCCGCCGTTATCAGCGTTGACGCCGTCAAATGATATTTCTTGTGGCAAGTTCTGCGTTTGGCGTTTGAAAAGTCTCTCGCGTGAGTTGCGTTTTCCTTCGTTTATTTGTTTACGTCACGTTTGATTCCATTTGTTATTTATCGTTGAAATTTACTCGTAATTCCACGTGTCATGTGAATGCATATAAACAATGTAGAATACTAGAATGTGGTACAATATATACGTCTATTTTCGATATTAAATTCGTATTTTCTTTTAAATTAATGGTATTTTTATTAAATAAACCGAACTATATTATTGTTCTTCTCCGACCAAAACCAGACCTTTGACACAGGCATAGTCTCTATTCTACTACAGAAGGTTAGAACCTACCCAAACCACCAGAATCTTGTTTTACCGATTTACCCTTTTGAACGGAGCAGTTATTAACGGTTTTTTCCTTACGAGGAGACGAAGTTAGAGCCACCACAAAATCTTGATTGCATTCGAAATACTGATGCGTCCCCATCGAGTAACATCTTCTTGGCACTCTCATTCCAGTTTCATCTTCATGACGTTGACTTTGACTTTTGTTCATGCTTTTGAATCTCCCGAAACGAACCAATAAGACTCTTTCCGTAAGTGAGGCTTTGCCTTCGTCGACGACTTGCTGAATGCTGGACAAGGGCTCGTCAAGAGTCTCCTCGTGGTTGAAGCAGACGTTTGAGGTTGAGAGTGATCGTCTGCAGAGAGGGCAAGTAGAGTTGGAAAGAAGCCAAGTGTCGATGCAGTGAAGATGGAAGGCGTGGCTACAAATAGGGAGCAGCCTGAGCTTGTCCGTGTCCAAGAACTCGCTGAGACAAACAGCGCAATCGAATGGCTCTTTCAGACTCATAGTTATGTTACCATAAAAGAACACGGGAAGTGCATCAATAGCAGTCTGGGCTAGACCAGAGTTATGGAGGAAGAAGAGGTGCTGGAGCTGAGTGGAAGAGGAAAAGACATCTGGGTTGGGATTGAGATTGCGATTCTGAAATAAAGTTCGGGACTTTAGGAGAAACTTGAAGATTAAGTGCAGGACACCGAGGAAGATAATGATCAGAGCAAGAACAGATAAAACTAAACATAAAACAGAGATTGTAGAGCTTGAAGATGGATTTTTCTGCTGTAGGAGAGTTATAGTTGCTGGAGTTGAAGTTTTAGGTGAAAGAGCTTCTATTTCATGGAATTTAGACAAAATTATCCTAGACATTTTGGTGTTTGAGGAGAATAAACAGTTGGAAATTAAGCCTAGTGATCAATTTCGGTGGAAATATATAGTTAGTGATGAGGAGATAAAAATCTGATAGCAGTTCACACATGCTCTGTCTTGTTTATTTCCATAACAAGACATGCTTTAAAAGTATAATCATTTACAAGCCTCTCATTGTCCCCTAGTCTTTTTATGTTGGTGACTGATTCAACGTGATTTGTAGCTAAACTATAATCATTATGGACTAAAAAGACCATAAAATGGAATTAGGATTTCATAATTAGGGGGCAAAAACCCCAATATGCTGGAATAAAATCAAGAATATCATTAGGAAACTTCACTTGTGCAAAACAAAAATTCTATTAGACCCACCATTGTCTTCCACGTACATATTAAAAAATCATTAAACATGGCTTGGCTTTTAATTTATAATCTCTTCACTCCCACTCATTTGCCATTATATATCTTGAAAACAGACTCCATGTAAATACTTTTGTGATGATTCATTGCCCTATGTTTTATAAAGAAGCTTTCAAGAAGTCAAAACTCAATCATAACTGTAAGCAAATAAATAACACAGATTGTCGGCTGAAATATAATGAGATTTTGGTAGATAGAGTAAAGATGGTTTGCAGAAAATTTCCTCAAATCAATATAATCAATTGATCAAGATACAATCATACAACGGTACTTCTTAGTTCTTAAATTATTCAAATCATGTAATGTGGTCTTACAAGTTATATGAATCCTATCAAGACCGCAGATTTCTACACTCAGAAGTCAGAACCAGAGCACATACCTCTGCCCCGCAGTTCTCCTGAGTGCCAATTCATTTATGTGAAAATGTTATACCAAGCAAGTAATTGCAGCTCATTTCTTCCATGGATTATCTCCGTAGTAATAAGCGGTTCCAACCATTAAAGCAACTGTAGCACCCTGGACAACCACCCTAGCCCTCATCAAAACCTGACCCAACTGAGAATTGCCTCTTCTGAAACTAATCAACCCAGCCGTGAGCACTCCCGCAGTCATAAGTGCGCCTGCACAAATGTTAACTCACAAGGAATTATCAATTTTGAATGTCTTAAGAGTATTGACCAAGACAGCAGAGGATCATAGTCAGAGACAAGACACAAAGTCAAATTTTAATAATCCCTCAATAATTTATACTCCTGATGAATAGCGTAGCAGTAGTAGTTTCTCATTCGAAGACTTGATTTTTGTCATTGATTGCCACATTGAAACAATGTTGTTTCCATTAGTTTTTATACATACATAACCATGGATATGCTAGCCGAGGTCCAAGTTTTTCATGCAATTTGATAAAAGAACAACCTTTATAGATAAGAATCAGCAAGATTACTGAAAAGATGATTCAAGAAACTGATAAGAATCGTAATCGAAATTGCTCTCACTGATTTCAAATCTGTTTGCAGCTTCATAACTATCAGCTACAAATAGAGTTCATACAATCTGAAAAAATGTTGATTGTCAATATAGCTCTAAGGCAAAAATCATACACACCGACACAAAGATTTGGGACAAAACCCACAATTGAATCTCAATTACATAGCTTAATAATCATTTCAAAACGAGAACGAGGAACAAGTTCAACTCCATATGATAAGCTATCGAATTTGGGATCCTAAAATTCTGAATGTATATGAATAAAACGGAAACAAGTAATTGTATTGAGGGATCGGCCAAATAAGAGAAAACACAGAAATTAAAAGCAGCAATCAAATAAAGAGAAGCTGGAAATCAGTAACCCTAAAACCAATTGATGCCCAAAAAATCGAATTTTGGTAAGAGAAAGAGAGAAGGAAGACTAACCGAGAGGAACGAGAGGATTCCTCACACGCTTCTTCTCCTGAAAAAGATCTTCCATGTCGGGTTCTATCGCACTCATCTTCTCTAGAAGAATTGCGAAAACGAAAGAGGAAGAAGTCCAGAAAAAAGAGCCAAAAGTATTCACGCGTGGCCTGTTCGCCACCAGAGATACCCTGAGACGACGAGGCGGTTTTGTTAAACGGGTCGGATCATCGGTTCTGTGAAACGGGTTGGATCCGATAATTTGGAGAAAAAAACAAAAAATAAGTCCACTGGGCTCGCTTCTAACGTCCACGTCTGCATGAGCATGAGCATGAGCATGTAAACAAAGTTGGGTTTATATACAATCGTTTATGTACAGAATCATAGCTCACACTCAACCTTTTGAACAGATATCAATCTTGTTTAAACATCACTCTCATTAGAGATCCACACACAAAACAAAACAAAACAAAAAGTTCCCATAACGACTGTTGATGATGGGTCCGAACATGTTTGGCCAATGATCAAGTAAGGGGAGATTAGGCGGATCGCGGCTCATTTGCTAAAACAAGCCCAAATACCAAAGTAAGAAAGAAGAGCACGGACTAAATCAGCGCCAGAAAAATGAAAGTCTCACATGTGAATTCGTAGCAAAATCCAGTGCAATGATTTAGTGATTCAATCCCAGATAATTAGGAAAGAAGAGAAAGAGAAAGAAGATTTGAAACCCTAATGCGCAAAGATAGTATAAAAGGAGAAGTAGAACCGAAATGAGAGGCATCGCAAATTAGATTCGTATTGTGAGTAGCTCGGTTCTTAGCAAATAGGCTTCAACATATTTACTAAATCTTTGTAATTCCTTTCATTTAATCGATTGTTTATTTCTACATAAACAACGATGACATATTACAGTGGACACCAACCTTTTATATGCTCAATATCGTTATAGTTTAAAAGTGTCACAATCAAAGATTATGCATGTCGCTATATATATATAGAAACTAAACTTATTGGCTACATTTCGAGTTATTCCAACCGTTTGGTGGATTTTGACAACGAACTTTACTTTCTCACATTACTCGTTATGAGTTGTAAGAATGGAATCTGTATCTATAAACATGTGTTGTGTTTTTATAACCCGAACCACTTTGACTAATTTCATCATGATTTGGTAAGCGCTTTTGCCTGAATTAGTTTCTTACAAGTTTAGTCTTTAAGTTATAAATTAAAAATTTATAGGCATGTGTTTGTTGAGATGGTTAAATATTTAACAGTTAATCATTAAAGTTTGATTGACCTTTCCACACTAAGATGATAGATAAAAAGAGGATTTTAGCAAGTGAATTTTAAACTATGAATTGAGCATTGTCGATCTAATTGTTAACAAAAAATATCTACTTCAACAATCATCTATAATCTACTATATGCTAACATCAAACTTTTTTTTGTCAATAATTAAATCGACAATCTCTAATTCATAGTTTAAAATTCACCATCTAAAAATTATTTTTAATTTTTTATATGTAGTGAAAATAAGTCAAACCTCTGATAATAAAACTATTAATTAGATCATCTAAACTACCATACTGAGAAAAGCTTCACAACATCATATTTAATAATAAGCTAATATACTTATTTATCTTTTGGTCAAAACTTTCTTTTTTTTTTTGGTAAGGGTCAAAACTTATTTAATTGTTTGATTTCATGTTTCTTGCCTCTTTTCATCAAAATCTAGGACAAATGTGTTCAATTAGTTTCTGTTAATCCAAGCACACGCAGCTTTAACCTTCTAGTATAATTTTAAATTCTGTAAACTGTAATTTGCAATAAGAACAAGCTCATTTTAATGTTGTAGAAATTCTGCTTATTAATATATATATATTTTTTGTATCTTTATTTCAGGGATAATATGATATGTGAATCATATGAACTTTCCTCACGTGTAGTCCACCGTACGCCACCGTTTTAATGCACGAAAGAAACTCACACGAGTGGATAAGTAAATTACAAAAGAGGCCTTATGTTCGAGTGTGTGTTAAAGTCAAACCCAAGGGTATTTTAGTCACGAAAAAGTTCTGAGCGGAGACGAGGAGTTTCCGTTATCCCCTTATATTTTATCTCTCTCTCTCTTTCTCTTACAGACACAACAAACAAAGAAAAATAAAAATCGCACGTTTCTCTCTTCTCTCTTTCGACAAATCTGATTAGGGTTTTTGAGAAATCTTCATCTTGTGAATTCGTATTATCTTTCTCGTTGATTCTTGAGCTGCGAAATCGTCTGCTACCAACATGATTTCTGATTCGATCACCAACGCTTCTGCTACTGCAGCCCCTAGCACAAGAGATTTCGGAAAAAAGAAAAGGGTATGTTTTTATTTTATTTCTTATAAATCTCTTACAATCTTCCTCAAATCTCATTTGTTTCTCTAAATTTGACTCCTTTGGTTGATTTGTACTGTGGGTTTTGCATTGGATTGCAGACGAACAGGTCGGCCAAATTGAAACAAAGCAAGCTAGGTCTCCGTCGTGAGCAATGGCTTTCTCAAGGTATGATCATTATAAAAGATTTGCCTTTGTATAATTTGCTTAGGTTCGTGATTTCTTTGGGGTTGGAATTCATTTGTATTGATTTGGTTTTTTTTTTAAACCATTAGTTGCGATGATTAATAAAGGGGATAAGGAGGAAATGGATTCCAATCGAAGAATTGGAAGTGGAAAACCTGATCAGAGAGACCGTCCGGTAGAAAATTCAGATGGACAGCGTCGAGAAGAAGACGATAACCGTGGAACACATCGTCATGAGAGCTTTATAGAGTCACTTTCTAATAGCCCTATTAGCATCCTGAGTGGCATGAATTCAGTTCCCAATTTTTGCAGCAGCAGTAGCAGTGGAAGTGGTGGCTCTTGCTCTGGTAATATTACAGAGGAAGAGGATGCTGATGACGACGGGTGTTTAGATGACTGGGAGGCTTTTGCTGATGCTTTAGCAGCTGATGATGAAAAGCATGAGAAAGAGAATTCTCCGGAATTGTGCGAAGAGCGTGAGATTATCAAGCAATCAGCTTCTCCTAATGATTCAATCAGTGTATCTGATATGGCTGTAACGGATGCAAAGCCGAATTGCCCGAGGACAATGTCAAGGAAGCAAAAGAGCAACCAGGCATGGAGGCCAGACGATAAGCTCCGTCCTCAGGGTTTGCCTAATTTGGAAAAGCAGCGTAGTTTCCCAGTCATGAACATGCATTATAGTTCTGTGACAGTGCCATCTTCATGCCCCATATGCTACGAAGATCTGGACTTAACAGATTCAAATTTTCTACCATGTCCTTGTGGTTTCCGTCTTTGCCTATTCTGCCACAAGACGATTTGCGATGGAGATGGGCGTTGTCCAGGTTGCAGAAAGCCATATGAAAGGAACCCAATCAAGGTTGAGGCTAGTGTCCAAGGTGGTGGCCTGACTATTCGGCTTGCTCGTTCGTCTAGCATGTTTTGCAGATCATGAAGAGAGAGGAGCTGGCCATTCTCTGTCTGTGTCTGTTTGTTTTCTTTCCTTCTTGTTTAACTCGCATGTTCTACGTTTTTTACCTGTCTTTAAAACTCTTTAGATATGGGTATATAGGATTTGTCTTTTGGCACCTGAGAACTATGTTCTATGTTCTTCTATGTCAATGACTCTTCTTCGTCTGAAACATGTGGTGGTGGTGGTTATGTAGAGTGGTGTGTGAGTACATAAGGTGGTACACGAATTTCAAATACATAAAGTTGCAATAAGTCTCTGTCCCATTGCCTCCCAGAACCTTGCTTATGTGTAATATTCTAAAGGTATCATTTTATACCTTTTGTTATTTAAGAGTTGACTATGAATGTGTTATATCTTTCTACTTGATTCTCTGTGGAGCAACTAAACGCAGCACATTGGAGGTCAAGTTTGGTAATATATGAAATTGAAAATCCTGCTCAACTAAACAGAGAGAGTATTGAAGAATATATGTATTTCTATGAAGTATATGGTCTGATTCGTTGTAATTGATCAACTTCTCCTTTGCTATATGATGATGCATCCTTGAATTGATTATACTGAGGCAGGATTCGGGTGGAGCTCAAATCTAACAAAATCTTCTTGCTAATGTAATTACTCATTTTATTTATTTGTGTTCAGGAAACGTACTTGAGCCAAGCTTTCATATCGAGCAAACTAGCAAAACAGAAGGGTATAGAGCAAATTTCAAATTACTTGTTATGTTTTGATAGTTTTATTCTTTGGTTATTGTAGTAGCTAGAATTCGGAGAATTTAGACAGGCAATTGTTTTTGATGATTAGAGGTTAGTATTGTTTTAGCAAATCTGAGTAACCTCATGCTTCATTTTGATAACATTCTGGTTCTCCCTTTAAATGAGTATTTCCCCCTGTCAACGAGAAAGAAGGTTGTTTTGTTGTTGCTGGTTCGTGCTCTGAATAATGAATTTTATTCTAAGATCATTGTAAAGTGGACACTTAATTTGACATTAATATAGAGAACCATTACATTATATCACAATGATCTTGGAACATGTTTCTTATTCTAAGATCTTCCTAAAGTGGAAATCAGATTGGATACAATAGATTTGAGAGCTATTACATCTCTTATTGCACAAACTAACAAGCAAGTGTTCCAATACCTTAAATATAACCCATCAACCACTTAAGGTTCAGGTTGCTCTTGTTTCACCCATCATACGCCCTCGCAGCGGAGAATAGAATGTGTGTTCCTTCGGAAGTGTATTCCACCATTTTCTGAATGTTGAACCCTCCAGAAATATTTCCTTATCATCTACTTCGTTTTCATTGATCCATCCATCAAGCAACCCTTCTAACGTCTTAATCCTTGCTCTAACTTCCTCATATCGTTTTTGCTTGAGTTCTTCAACCTCAGCCCAAAAGCACGATCCGCAGTTGGATCCGGATTTCTTTAGAATCTCTTGCATTTCTAGCTGTGACCCTAAGTTAAGAGCATTCACCTTGTTCCAAAAGGTATCTTTTGCAATTATTCCTTTTTCCTTTAATAATCTATGTTCGTACACTCTCTGAGCGTGTATGTAGCGGTTTGGTCTTCCTTTTTCCATGTACGGCCCTGTGTCTTCGTTCTTTAGATGTCGATGGTAGTTTGCAATATCAAGAGGCTCGATTAATCTGCGGTACTGAGTTGATAACTCGATCCACTCTCTGCACCCTTCGAATCCATCCGGAAGTTGACCTTTCTTCACTAAACCGAGCACTTCATCAAATATACCAGCTAACTCAGCTCTCTTGACGTTTGCTTGGAAATCATTCTCTTCATTTGAAACTTTGAAGGAATCGTAGTAACCGTATTTATGAGCTTGACACTTGGGCTTGTAGTCATCCACTATCCATTTTAGTTTTTCTACTATCTTAGCCCTTTTGGTCTCTATCTTCTTCCGATTTTCTTCTCGCCGCTTCTCTGCCTGTAATGCAGCATGAAGACACTGTCTACCTCTTGCGCTCTGGAAAAAAGAAACATCAATGGTATAAAGGATTGCAAAAGCATGCAAGAATAGAGCTATGGAACTGCTGCACAAATTGAAAAGAGAGAAAGATTTACCACTCCAAGGTCACTGAGCCCAGACAAGATCAAATTTTCTCCATCCAAAGGCAAGTTCTGAATATCCAAATGATTAAACAACTTCTGCGTCTGCCCCATTGATTGTACCATTTCCTTATAGCTATGGTGATCTGTTATGCTTCTAGATGGAATTTGAGACCATTCTTGTTCATTGCTTGACTGAGAAGTGTAAAACAGCATTTGAAGAATGGCATCTGAGTTTTTCACTGCAACCAATCTCTGCTCTGTAGAGAATACAAAAGTGCCTATGGGTCTATAAGGACTTAGCTCGAGGAAACTAGAAAGAGTTTGTAGAAATGCCTCTTCGTTTCCAATCAATTTACAGACAGCTTGGTGAGCAACAGTTGATACGTCACGCATCACTGTTGTGTAAAACTCTGTTATTCTCTGGTCATTTTGTTGTGTCGGAGCTCTTGTAGGATCCAAAAGGCCAAGAACATGAGGTAGAGTTTGCTCTATTGAAGCCTTTCGAGCAAGCATAAGCCGAGGGACAATATCGAATCTTGTAACGAAGTTCACAAAGAACCGGCTCCAATTCTCTCTCCCTAGTGCGTGACTAAAGATATAGTCACCAACCAAAGGAGCTCCAAATGTCACACAACGAGGCTCAGGGGCAAGGAAACAGTTCGTATTGCCAGTGAAGTAAGTCTCCAAATACCAAACTGTTGCTAATATTGCAGTACCACCTCCTGAAGAATGTCCAGTGAACACAATCTGTTTCTTCCTTTCAAACGCGCTTTTCACCTGAAGAAAGTAAGATTCAGACACAAACTCTTTTGATGTTTTCGATTTAAAGGTAACACATTAAGAAGGTTTTGACTTACAGAAGCATAAAATGAGGTTCTTGGATTAGTCATAACTTCAAGATTCTTGAGGAAGGCTTCATTAACAGTAGCGTCAACGTTGTTGCCGATGCTTCTCATACATGGAAATTGAACACGCTTCATCTTAATTTCTCCAAAGGAAGAGTTATTCGCCGGAGCGAACAAATCTTCCATCGAGAAAGATGGTCTGAAGGCGAAAAGGACGATATCCCCTGCTTCTTCATAATAATAGTGCTCACTGTGATAAGCTCTTTCCGAGGCATTCCAAGATATGGTGATTAGATCACGATTGATTCCGGTATGAGCTTCAAACTCCATTGATCTAATCGCTTTCTTGAGGACTTTCTCTCTTTCTTCTAAGTCGTCTCTTTGGTTTTGGTCTTTCTTGTATGGTCTCTGCGGATCAACTGTAAACTAATGAGAGGGAGTAATTTCCTAAAATACCATTGCAACAAATGTTTACTTTATGATTGTTGACGTTTACTCTTTTGTCTATTTGGACAATGAAGAAGTCACGAATCTTAGCCTTCCACGTGTCGATTTTTAAATGGGTTTAAAGCTTTGTACGTCCGACATTGATGGAGTTTCGCAGAAACCACTCATAAAAGGCAAAGTAATAGATATTCATTCACATCTTGTCGGAAAGTATTCTCTGTTTGGAAATTTCGTAGCTTGACTTCGGAGTCTCTGAATCATTTCTCCAAACTGAGCAACTTTTAGCTCTATATATCCACATCGGTAGGAATTTCGCAGTAATTCATTAGTGTTCTCTTTTTGTCGGAAAACAATCTGTTGTTTTGTGCGTTCTTTGATTTCTTTTGTTTATTTTCTTCTTTTAGTCTAGTCTCTGTCTAAGTAGAACCGATTCTCTCAGCTGAAGATCAACTAAATTAAGCTAAATTAGTTTGTTTTATTTATTTTTAAAAATTAGGTTTCCTCTTATAATATATAAAGTAAATTTTATATCTTTATAAAGAAAATTCTGAACTAACATATAGTAAAGTTTGTTAAGATTATCATATTCTGATGACTAGATATCTCGGCGGTTGTCTTTGAACATCCAAAGTTTAACATTCAGAAATCGTATAATCTCATATAATTGTTTGGAATTATAGAGATGATATGAGCTATAAATCAAATCTCGACGATCCAATTGCTGGCTAAAAAAATGTAATAAAGTTTTGGTTTGGTTTGCTTAAAACCTGAATTGCATGATCTTTTGGATTTGATAGAAGTCTTTGGTTTAAGATAGGAATGAAAGTAGGATTAAAACCCAACTTGGGAAATTTCTAGGAAAAGCCAATTATAGTGGTCCAACATTTTAAAATAACTACCTTATCTCGCTGGATTCGATTTAAATTGACAGGTTTATTTAATTAGACAAAAGATTAACTCGTCTTTGCCCAACATGCGTTGTACTAATCCATTTTTTGTCGTTATTTAATTGACTTTTATTTCTTGATCAGAATTATTCATTTGGATGTATCAAAGGTAAACGACGACGACGCATCTAAATGAAGACGAAAAAAAACAAAAATATTGTTAAAAACACCATTTTACATATTTCATGTAAAGAAAAAAAACAATGTTATCTCTCCTCTCTAATAAATCCCAATTTTCTTCTAATTACAATTTACATTTCTAATAAATAAAAAAAAACCCTTCTCATCAGTCCTTACTGGTTCTATCAGCAAAAAAAGAAAAAAAGAAAGAAAAAAAAGATGAAGTGTCTCAAAAATTGTAAGCCGAAAGAATCAGGACAGGCTTTAAGTGAATGAGTCTTTTGAGCTTTTTTACATGAAGCTTTTAAGATCATATCAATGTAATAATGAAAAAAAAAACTCAGATCTTGGCTCGTTTTAGCTGCGAGTAAATATCATTAGCTTCAGTCTCTCTCTTGTACATGATATTCTTCAAAGCTCTTTCTTCAGCTTTCATTAATGAATCTCTTAATCTCTTCACATCAGCCAATTTCACAGGTTTCAATAAGAAATCTTCAGCTCCTTCTTCAAGACATCTAAATATATTTATACAAAAAAAGCCAAATATTAGTGATCCAATCTAATAAAGTTCATAGCTTTAGATGCACAAAATTGCCAGCTCAATTGTGAGATTTTAATTTGGTAAATAATAAGCAAACCCATGTGAAGTGTCTATCACGAGGATGTGATTTATAATGACCCTACCTAAGATTATGCAAAACAAATTAAACATTTATTATAATTTAATTATCTTGAGGGACCTAACATGTCACCGGCTCTAGAATCAAATCTCATGAGAAGATCTTGCTTAACTTATGCAAGATTATTCTTTTCTTCTTTTGTGGCCACAAAAAAACAATTTTATATTATTATTATTCCTAAGATCCATTAGAAAAATCACCAAATTTTAGAGCTTGATCCAACTATATATCACCACATTTACCCCATTATAGTTAAAGTAATCATATAATAATTAACTTTTTATCATAACAAATCTGATGATTATATTACAATTTTAATTTGGCCAAAGGTATCTTTCTTTCACTAATCCTAATCACTAACGTGATTACTAAACAATACCCTCTAAATCTAATCATCCGAATCTCCTGAACTCATAAATGCACAGAATCTAATAAAATTACTATAACAAGTAAATTTAAAATCAAGTATTAAGGATCTCATAATTAAATATACCTATCGATACGAGGCAGGATGTTCTCTGACGACATAATCACCACTGGAATTTCTCTGAAAGCTGATGATTCCTATAAAATTTCATAAAGAATTAGTAAAAACTTCATTTCTTTTTTGCTAAATTCTCATTAGAGAAACAAAACTTACTTTGATCTTCTTCAATAGTTCATATCCAGTCATTCCAGGCATAGAGTAATCAGTCATTATCAGATTAATTTTCAGATCCTGAAATTCAAATCAAAATGTTCAATACTCATTTGAATGGATTCTCAACAACAAGAACAAAAATTAGATCTATTACCTCAAATCCAACTGAGCTATTATCTCCATCTAATCCAAGATATTGTAAAGCTCTCGTCGCACTATCAACAACAGTAACTGTGAACAAATAACAAAAAAAACTATTGTCAGATTGAACGAATCATCAAACAGGTTTGGCAAAATCAAACGATGAACAACTCCAACACTTACCTTTACAAGACGAGACTCTAAGCAACCGTTCAATGAATTTCCGATCAACCATGCTATCATCGACGGCAAGAACATGAAGAAGTTCCGGTGAAGCTAAAGACGAAGTGTCGTTAGAGATATCCAACTTCTCAGGACGCAAAACCTCCGCCATATCAACAAGATAGAATCTCGAGAGAGAGAGACAAAATCAAATTCGAAAAGTGAAGATTTGATTTGAGGAAATGGATGAAGGAATTGAGAGGAGATTAGGGATTTATAAGAGGGGAAGAAAAAGAGAGGGAAAATATGATATTGAGAGGATTCTAAGAGATCTTTGCATATCTGTGGGATTTTGTCTGTCGATAGCGCGTGGAAATTATTAATTTATTCTGTTTTCCAAAAAGTCATATTCAAATTTGGTTTTAAATTTTAAAATTAAAATCAAAGTCATAAAGTTTTTTTTTTAATTATATTTGTAAGAAGAGTCAAATAATGTGAAGTGGTGAAATCATATCATATGATATTCTGGAAACAAAATCAATTTGGATAGAAAATCTTATCATGATGATCTCTCGATTATTGTTCATATCATAAAATTTTGTTTCATATTTTGTATATTTCCGATAATATCTTATTTTCTCGATTTGTATAAATTTAACTTACATAGAACATTGAATTTGTATGTAAATCTTTTATATGACTATAAATATATATATGTTAATTAATAAAAGATTGCAAAGAATCAGGTGACCAATTGGTTTGTCTTTGATGTAGCTCAGCAGTGGGAAGTTTGAATCAACACTCGCTCCACTTAGAGTATTTAGGCTATGGATTAGACCTTGTAAATCTAATTGTTGAAAAAAAAATAATAATAATAAAAGATTTTGTAAGAAAAGAAAAAGTTAGGTGACATATGGCATTGGCAATTGGGCAAATCTTAATGTGGATATTTGTGATTGTGTGTAATCAGACAACTAGGGAGATCAAAAATAAAAATCTGTGTGCCTATTTATAGAAACCTATAAATTATTATATATTTTTATTATCTCTGTAATCTCATTACTGTACGATAACATGTGCGGCCTCTACTATACGGATTATAGATTCATAGTTATCCGTATAATCATGAAATCATGAAAATCTTTATTTCATCCTGAGAAGTGATATGTCAATTCACTCTTACTTACCCGAGATAGCTATAACTCTTACATAGTGTTCTTAAGCAGTCTATTAAAGTATTAAGCATTCTCTAAGACGAGGCTGTTTTGAAACTTGATTAGAGGATTGATATGAATATTGTAATAATCCCAACAGGAAGCTTCATGAACTATTATTACTCGATAATATATATAATAACATGAATGCAATCACTGGAAGTTGCAATGAGAATGTATATGATATGTGTTTTGTGTAGAAGCCTCAAAGATATATGGCTAGAGCCTAGAGGTAATGTACATAGTAGTGTATATAAAATTTAGAATAGTATATGAACTTAATTACTATGTATATAGAATAGTGAATTTGGTTTGGGTTGCAGGGAAGTGGCTCGGATTTGTCAATGATGTTTATTCAGTCTTAAGTAAAGACTCTTAAAAGAGTTTTATGTGCAGATGAGTTTGATATAATGATTATGTATTTTACCTTCTATATCTCATAGTATTATTCTTTTTTCTTTTCTCTCGTCTCATAATATTAGTAGAACCTGTTAGCTTTTCTTGTACTTAGAACTCAGAAATCAGAAAGATTGTAACTTTAGAACTGTTTAACTCTCTATATCTCTTTATTTGTTCACTCATGTGATCAAAGCGTAAGACAATGCAAATATGTAAAGGACACAGTGATTTAACAAGTTCAGATCCCTGGGAAGGATCTTACGTCTCGCCGAAAAATCCACTAACAACTTGCTCTAAACCGAGCCTTAATCCTTTTACAGCCACACTCTATTTTCCTCACACACTCTACAACCTCTTTAACCTTTTTGTTATGGTGAAGTTGAAAAGTGAATACAACCGTATAGACGAACGACGGGATCACACCTCAATAGAAACCCATAATATTAATAGTATTGTTATCATTAGAGTGAGTTATTAATGGGAATTAGGTCAAAATTGTCAATATACAATGCACCTATATTTTACCGGTTGTGTAATGTGAATTTCCTATATTTTACTTATTTGAAAATTAACATTTGAAATGTGTTTCGGTCGAACCGCGAACCGGATTACCACAAAATCCTCTTTCGTCTTCCAAGAAACCCAATCCACTACGCAGACAGGCACAACGACGACACTATTTGACTTTGGTCACTCATGGCCATTCACTCTCTTTCTCTTCCTCTTATCGTCTCTTTCCTTCGCCCCTACGCTGCCTCTCCTCGCTTCTTCCTCTTCCCTCGCTCTCTTTCTCAGCCTCTTTTTCTATCTCGTCGCCGATTTCACAGTACTGCCGCCGTTTCCTCCGCCGATGTTCATCACCATTCCTATCGTAAGCCCGGCGATGATGGCCCCCGCATGGCTGCGTCTATTCCTACATTCCAACAGGCAATTCAGCGCCTCCAGGTTCGGTTTCATTACCCTCAAACTATCTCCTATTCCCTCCTTCAAATTTCATTATTCTCTAATTTTTTTGCTAAATTTTTTAGGAATATTGGGCTTCCGTCGGATGTGCCGTTATGCAACCTAGTAACACCGAGGTCGGAGCTGGCACCATGAATCCTTGCACATTTTTAAGGGTTCTTGGTCCTGAACCCTGGAATGTTGCCTATGTGGAGCCAAGCATACGTCCCGATGACTCTCGATATGGAGAGAACCCCAATAGGCTTCAAAGACATACTCAATTTCAGGTCATATTGAAACCTGACCCTGGAAACTCTCAACAACTCTTTATCAACAGTCTTTCTGCTCTAGGTACTGATTCTTAACTCTGAAAGTGCCTTCTCTTTCGTCTCCACTTGCATTCTAAAGTTAAACACTCAAGTGCAACCAGGCTAGTTCCTTGTATATGCACGATAGATTGGATTTTTCTCCTTTTGCTGCTTCCCGTTGGTGATTTAGTGGACTCAGTATTGATTTTACTTAAGATTTGATTATGTGAAGGTTGTCTTTAAGGTGCATATGGCTGCTTCCGACGAAATTCTCTCCCTTTACTATTTCTTATATGGCCTTCATAGGTATTGACGTGACTGAACACGATATACGGTTTGTAGAAGACAATTGGGAGAGCCCGGTAATGTGTTAAACGAAATTTGATGGGGTTTCCATCTCTTTTAGTTTCTCACTATATTCTCAGCGTGGCAGTACTGTCTGTTAATTTTAATGACTTTTAGGTGCTTGGTGCTTGGGGGTTGGGCTGGGAAATTTGGATGGATGGTATGGAAATCACACAATTTACTTACTTTCAGCAGGTAATTTCTAACATATGTAAACAATTTCTAAAATGAGCTGTAGAGCACTGTATGCATTACTGGGTTTTAAGGATAACTTTTTGATCTTCTATTCTGTAGTTTATTTCTGCTTCAGTGTTAATTGTGAATTTTGCTTTTTTCTAGGCTGGAAGTCTTCAATTGTCTCCAGTATCTGTTGAAATAACTTATGGGCTTGAGCGCATCCTCATGTTGCTTCAGGTCAGTTTGTACTCCCTTTTTTGATAAAGAATGATCGTATTGTTGAAGTACACATTTTCCCTTTCCAGTCCTATGTGTTTGGCTTAAGTTAGCCTTTCAACCTAATTGACAGGAAGTTGACCATTTCAAAAAGATCTTATATGCGGACGGAATCACCTATGGGGAGCTTTTCTTGGAAAATGAGTAAAAGACTGATATACTTCTTTTGGACTTTTCATGATATATAATCAAAGTTATTCTCTTTTTGTCGACTTTTGAGACCGGTATACGGGTGACTTTTGCAGGAAGGAAATGAGTGCATATTATTTGGAGCATGCTAGTGTGGATCGTCTTCAAAAGCATTTCGATTATTTTGACGAAGAAGCACGTTCCTTGCTTGCTTTAGGCCTTCCCATCCCTGCGTATGTTTATCAAATGCTTCTGGTCGTCCATTTTCTTCTCCATATATAACCAGTGCCTCTTGAATTTAACAAATTGCTCGGTGGCGTGCTAGGTATGACCAGCTTCTGAAGACGTCTCACGCTTTTAACATCTTAGACGCTAGAGGTTTTGTTGGCGTTACTGAACGTGCTCGTTATTTCGGTCGAATGCGCAGGTACAATCTGTTCCAGTTTTCTGAGTGTGTTATTGAGCAACCCAACAAGCTTGATTAACCGAAAAGGAGATGCTCATAAAAAAATAATAGTATTGTATGTATATTATGATGTGACTTTTTTGCTTCTGTGGATCCTCTTTGATTTGATAGCTTGGCTCGCCAATGTGCCCAACTGTGGTTAAAGACACGTGAGTCTCTTGGACATCCTCTTGGTGTTGTCTCCGAACCAGCTCCTCCCATTCATCACAGAGCTGCTTTGGAAAAAGTGGCCGAAAAGGTTGGATTGTTGTCTAATTTGAGAAGTTATAGTCAGGGCTTTGTTGCTATTTATTTCCTTTTGATGAGTCTTGAGATATTAGTTTGTGGATTATTACGGTGTCGCTAATATATTCAGCATTACTTGGTTAGATGGTATATTTACGACTAGAAAGCTGGCTGTTTATGAAAACATTCCTGAAGATGTCATATAAGATATGGTTTCCTCATTTTGTTGTTTATCTGGTGTCCAATTGTCACAGGTTTCTGAGGAGCCAAGATCGTTTATTATTGAGATAGGGACTGAAGAAATGCCACCTCAGGATGTTATCAATGCTAGCGAACAAGTAAACTTTCATTTCATGTGGAGAAACTTAGAATTTCTATCTCTATCACTTACGCATGAACACTTGTGGGCTGCTCGCTTATGCTGCATCATTTAAACTTCCCCAACTCTCTAGATTATTTGTCCTTTTGTTTATGTTCTTCTGTTAGAGCGGACATCAAGTAACTGCCCTTGTCAATATTGCAGCTCAGGGTCTTAGTGCTAGAATTACTAGAGAACCAAAGATTGCAGCATGGCCCTGTGAAAGCGTTTGGCACACCTCGCAGGCTAGTGGTAATCAATAAGATCTTTTCACTTTTACATATTATTGCTAATTGATGTCAACTCTATAAAAGCATTAATTTAATCTTACAGAGAAAGGTTTGGTTGATACCAAATCTTTTTGTTTGTTCTTTAGCATTGTTGTTCGCCTATATATAGTTGGATTGGTCTCTCTGAAGGGTTTGGGTTATTGAGTTGAATATTGGAAATTTTGAAGCTTTTTGTAATCTATTCTTTTTCTGTTCAAACTTTAAAGCAGCTTTAAGTGAATCCCCCCTTTTCAGGTTTTAGTTGATGATATGTCCTCTAAGCAGCTGGAAGAAGAGGTTGAAGTTCGAGGACCCCCTGCTTCTAAAGCGTTTGATGATCAAGGAAATCCTACAAAGGTTTTTTTTTGTTTTATGTTGGTTCTTTGGTCCTCAGTTATGACCACTAGGATAATAAATTTATCTGTTGAAACTTGAAAGGATTTTGCTAGACAGCAGTAGAATTTTAGGAAAAAACATCTGGTTCATTTCCTCATTGCCCCATACGTTTTGTACTATGCTTGTTTTTTTTTTCTTGCGTGCATTGACTGTGTAAGAATCTGTAGATATAAACTCTCTCGTTGTTCTTCCCTGCCAGGCTGCAGATGGTTTCAGCCGTAGATATGGCGTACCATTGGAAAAATTGTACAGAAAAGTTTCTGGTGGGTACATCTATATAAGCAAATTTTGTTAGCAGGTTTTTTATTGTTACCCAACTTCTGACTGCTTCCTTGTTCTTTGTTTCCTAGGCTGTGGTTCTGCTTTCTTTCTTTAGTTCTTTATATTTATATCCTTGTTTTGTATTTTTTCAGGGAAGACAGAATATGTTCATGCACGAGTTACAGAGCCAGCTCGACTTTCTTTGGAGGTTCTTCTCCTTGACTCATTTTGTTATGTTAAAGGACTTTTATTTTCATCTTTTTTCATGACTGGAAATTCATGAAAGATATAGGATATCCAATAATTTAGCAAATTGCTGTTGTTCACATCTTTCTTTTTGCTTTTTGTATGGGGTGCCTTGTATTTTTAGCGTTCTAAGTCCTCTACTTTACTATATTGGATTCTGAGTTTTTCCTGGATGCTAAGCATACGTTTTCTTTTTGGGATATAGGTTCTGTCAGAAGATTTACCTGGTATGCTGGCTAAAATATCATTCCCAAAGTCCATGCGCTGGAACTCTTCAGTGTGTAACTTATATATTTACTCATATTTTCCTTCATATTGCTTAGATTTAGTAGTAAAACAAAAGTTTAAAGTACTGCTTTTGACCTTGTGCTGTGATAAGCAGGTTATGTTTAGCAGGCCAATTCGCTGGGTTATGGCCTTACATGGGGATCTGGTTGTGCCATTCTCCTTTGCTGGCATCTCAAGGTACGTTTACTTGGCTACTCTTGCTTTTCCATGCTTTCTGTGGCTTTGGTTGGCATGAATTCCTCTTGCATTTGTGAGGGATATCAGAAAGATGTTGATATGCAAAATATCTCGTATAAGGTAACTATTTGTTATATTTATTTCATCTTCAAAATGCAGTGGAAATGTATCTTTTGGGCTTCGCAATACTGCTTCAGCAACACTATTGGTAAGCATGTACCCTATATTGTTGTCTGTGGGCATTTTGAGATGTGTGCTTTATGGTCTTCTAAATCCTGGCAGG
>WJSH01001390.1:81288-106934 GCA_009757365.2 Lepidium campestre | reverse complement strand
TTTTTTTTTTTTTTTTTTTTTTTTTTTTTTTTTTCAGCAGGACGTCAATTTTTTTCATTTTAGATTTCTAGTTATGGATCTATGTAGTCAATTCATTGGTTACCATAATTCACAGGAAAGGAAGAAAATCATACTTGAGAAGTCAAATATACTAGCGAAAAGTGTTAATGGGCGCCTTGTTGTCCAGCATAACTTACTGAATGAGGTAATTTATGGCTCCGAGATATGCTTTACTAATGGCTCCGAGAACCTTTCTTTACCTCATGATACCTAGAAGTTAATTATTTCATGGTGTTCTTCAGGTTGCAAATCTTGTTGAGGCTCCTGTGCCCTTAATTGGAAAGTTCAAGGAATCATTCTTAGAACTTCCAGAGGAGCTATTGACTATTGTAAGCTCTTCAGAAACTAAGATGGGTTTTTATACCGTTTAACCTGCTCATAATATTTGTTTACTTTCTTCCGAGTTGTCAGGAAGTACGCTTTTCTAATTTATGGCCTTACTATGCTGTAAACCTATAGGTTATGCAGAAGCACCAGAAGTATTTTTCCATTACTGATGAGGGTGGAAACCTATTGCCTTATTTTATTGCTGTACGACACTCTAGCCTTGCATTGTATTCTGTTGCATGTTTCTCTTTTTTCTCCTCATTTTCAATAGCAGAAAAGCAAGTTTTTAATTGCTGATGAATCAGAGTGTGACTTATTTAGGTTGCCAATGGTGCAATAAATGAGGATGTGGTGAAGAAAGGAAATGAAGCTGTTCTCAGGTTGAGATGTGTTTTAAGTAGCTAAAATCTTGACTCAATTGATAGATAGAGTAGATCCTTCTTGGCACCTCTCTATTCTTTTAGCTGTTTATATAATCCTACTTATATGCTCCCAAGTCTTGATAATGATCCATATTAAAGCACCGAAAGGTCATGTTTTACTTTTGCAGGGCACGCTACGAAGATGCAAAATTCTTCTATGAGGTGGACACAAGGAAAAGGTTTTCTGAATTCCGAGATCAGCTAAAGGGAATTCTTTTCCACGTAAGGTTTTCCTTCGGGTACATATGTTAGACAAGAAGCTGGATACAACCATTGTATAATTCATTACTATATGGCCCTACTTTTATTTTCTCACTGCAGTTTCACTGTGGTTTCAGTGGTTCAGTAACAAACGCAAACCATATAATATTGACTTCAGTAGCACATACAACACAAGCTTTTTCATGTATGTTTATGTGATTTAATAGGAAAAGCTGGGGACGATGCTAGATAAGATGAACCGTCTAAAAAAGATGGTTTCTAAGCTTTGTCTGGCCCTCGAACTTGGTGAAAATTTGCTTCCGGTTGTGGAGGATGCTGCCTCACTTGCTCTGTCAGACCTTGCAACTGCTGTAGTTACAGAATTTACTTCGCTGTCAGGAATAATGGCTCGTCATTATGCTCTCAGAGATGGCTACTCAGAGCAGGTAGTGGATTGTAACTTGCACTAATGACAGCTTCTTTGCTTCAAAGACTTAAGCTACTAGCGTGCTATGGTATATATCTATTAGTATGTGCTCTGTTGTTATATGACAATCGCTTCCCCTGGGATGCAGATTGCAGATGCTTTGCTGGAAATTGTACTTCCTAGATCTTCTGGAGATGTTATCCCAAAAACAGATGCAGGAATGGTTTTAGCAATAGCTGACAGGTAATTTGAAAGCCTTTTAAGTGTTATGTCTCCCCTACTTCTGATATGATATTTTTGTTCGAATTCGGGATCCTATGTACTAACATTCATACTTGTTTCTATGACTATAGATTAGATAGCCTTGTTGGTCTATTTGCTGCTGGTTGCCAACCAAATTCAACAAATGACCCATTTGGCCTTAGAAGAATATCATATGGCTTAGTAAGTCTATAGATATTCTGATCTAAAGATAGAGCAATTATAATTTGTCATTACATGGTTGCATGAGGTTTTGGAAGCTGAGTAATACATTGCATGCCACAGGTTCAGATTTTGGTCGAGAAGAATAAAAGTATTAACTTCAAACATGCTTTAGAACTTGCAGCCAGTGTACAGCCGATGAAAGTTGAGGCAAATACTCTAGAAGATGTGAGAATCAAATCTACTCCCATAGCTATTGAGTGGCGTCAAATCTTGTTTTCCCAATTACAGGATGTAAACCATCATCTGAAGTATTTGTTCTATTGTTTCTAGGTGTATCAATTTGTTACTCGAAGACTGGAACAGCTACTGGTTCGTGCATCTTTTTTGCTTTCAAATTCTGTTAGACACAATTCTCCGGCTCTTTAAACTGAAGGACCTTAGGGTCCAGTTCGTGAAACAACGTTCTATCCTTTTTACAGGTTGACAGCGGAGTAAGCCCTGAAGTAGTTAGGTCTGTCCTAGCAGAGCGTGGAAACGATCCTTGTCTGGCAGCACGGACTGCATACAAGGTAAGTGACGTGTGATATGATCCATTAACGACTAGATATGAGATTAACTAATAGTTGGGAAGTCTGTGGGCATCATTCTTCTACAAGTCAGATCTTATGGCATTGGGTTATGCTTAGTGTAAAAGAGTATTTCTCAATTTTAATTGGTTGGATTTGTAATCTAGTATTAGAGACTAAAAACCAGACTGAACCACCAGTATGAGCTGCCTTGGACATTGGTATTGTAAGGAAGGTGGTGTTCCAACATCTGTTGTCAGCAATTCGGGATTGTCTTAGCTCTTAGGACCTAATTTCTGTGGGTTCCTAGGCTAGCATAAATGCATGATGGTTTTACCTGATCCTTATAGCAATCGGTTCCTCTGGATATGCCTGTTCGATAAACCTGAAATAAACTCATTATCTTCTGGCTTGGAATGATGCTCTGTCATATGTAGTGATTTTTCTCAACAGAAGCTAACATCTCTGGTGCTTTTGCTGATGCCTTGCAGATGGAAAAACTAAGCAAAGGTGAGATCTTTCCGAAGATAGTGGAAGCATATTCTCGTCCCACACGCATTGTCCGTGGGAAAGACGTTGGTGTTGGAGTTGAGGTACTTGAAGTTTCTGTCTTGATCAAAGAGCATCTGTGCAATCTTGCAGCTTCTAACATTAAATGATGAAATCAGGTGGATGAGGGTGCATTTGAGACTTCCGAAGAGAGATCATTGTGGAGCACTTATATCTCTATCAAAGATCAAATTCATAGCAGTAATTCCACTTTCTTCTCTTTTGCATTCTCTCAGTAAAGAAAAACAAAAAAAAATTCTCTCACTCGTTTCTAAATTTCAGGCATAGAAATTGAGGATTTCACTGAGATATCCATGCAATTGGTGGAGCCGCTCGAGGATTTCTTTAACAATGTATTCGTCATGGTGGTAAGTTGAATTGTTGTTCACACCATCCTCAAGGATTTAGAATGCTTATCGTAAAGTTGAATTTTATGGGTTGCAGGAAGATGAAAGAGTGAGGAAGAATAGACTCGCTCTGCTCAATAACATTGCCAATCTTCCGACAGGAATCACTGATCTGTCAGTTTTGCCCGGATTCTGAGATTTTACTTGTTTTTTGATCTGAACCATCGGTGGTCTTGTATTGTTCCCCAGCTGGTTGGCTTGCCATTCTGCATCCAACCACTGATCAATTTCCTTTATACATCACAAACACTCACTCAACTCGGTAAATTCATTCAAAGCTTATACATGAAACTCCAATCTGAACATACCAAGGTCAATACCAGTCAGTCGTTTGGTTTGTTTCCTTTTCCGATATATCTTTCAATAACATTGTTACTTAACAGTGTTCTCTTGCTGGATTTCGAATTTCGTCGGATCCACGACATAAAATATGAAACGACTGTGCCCATATGCATCGGACCACGACCGATTCCCACTTAGGAGCTCCAGTGACTTCTTTCCATATCATTCTTTCAGATTTATAACTATTAATATGGAACGCAGATTTTATTCATCATTCAAACATATTCAACCATAGTTACAAAATGTCAGACTCTGAGCATCCTCCGTAATAATCGAATCAACAACAATAAAAGACGAGTCGAAACTATGAAAACGAGGTAAGGAAAAGTATAGTTTGCTAATCCATCCATCCGCAAGATGTATAGTTTGCTAATTCATCCGCAAAATATATAGTTTGTTAATTCATCCACAATATGTATAACTTTCCTATACAATGAGAATAAATAAGAGGGAGGGAAAAACGGAACAAAAGGAGTAGAACGAATTGTGATGGAAGAGGAAAAAGCAGCAGCTTACTACGAGGAGCTCACGCGTAAAGGAGAAGGAGCTGCTCGCTTCAAGCAAGGCCTTGGTTTTGCCTCCGGAGCCAACGCCGTTCCTGAGAGAGGATCGGGAATTGCATCCTCCTCTTCTTTTCTCAACCAATTCGTCAAGGCTTCCGACTCTAAATCTACTGATAACAAGGATTCCGGGGTCCGATCCATCAGAGATAAGTTGAAGAAGAAACCTGAAGATCAGCAACATCCTAGGGTTCCGGATAGGAGACACAGAGAATCGAGCGAACGGCGTCGTTATCGGAGTAGAGAGAGGGATGAGAGAGATAGAAGACATAGAAGGAGAAGGAGAAGGAGAAGCAGGAGCAGGAGTTCAGAGAGACGTAATAGGTATGGGGATACAGAGAGACGGAGAAGAGGGAGCCGGAGCAAAAGTTCCTCGCCGAGGAGAGAAGATATTAAGGAGAAGAAGATTGATTACTCGCGCTTAATCAAAGGCTACGATGAGATGGTATACTGATTTCTCTCATCATTTTTCACCCTTGATGGTTAACCAGATTTCACAAAACCTTTTGTTTACCGAAATCAGCGTCGCTTGTTGAACCTCATAATGTTAGAATCTCTGTGCTACCCTCTAGAGTTAGGGAGTTAGAGTAATAAGAACACAGCAATTAGCTTAACATCAACCTGAGGATTCGGTTGGTATTGCAACTAAGAATTGCCTTCATATACTCACAAGCAGGAACAAAATGTTTTGAGATAAACCCTTGAACTCCAACTTGGTACAGCCATTCTTATTGAGCTCTTTCTTTGTTCATGGATGTAGATTCTGTATTTTTTTTCTTCTACTGTTAGTGTTACTGTGTGTCTGTGTTTGACTTGTCATTTTCATTGATATCGTATCGGTTTGGTTGTGCTGCTTTCTTGAACAGTCAGGTGCTGAAAAAGTGAAGGCAAAGATGAAGCTCCAGCTTGCTGAAACTGGTAATTTAGTCAGTCTCATTAGAGAGACCACATTGATTTTGTTGTCCATTCTTCAAGCAGTTCAGATTTGATTCTTCCGACCACATCTTTTGAGTGGGATCCGAATGTTATTGTAAACGGTGGGGCTGTGCTTTGGTACTTAATCTCTTGGCCTTGATGATGCGGATAAGGATTTCTTATTAGTCTAATGCAAGGCTATTGTAACTAGCCTAGAAGTTTTGTAATGAACCATAGCCTTAAGTCAGTTAGTTGAGGTGCTGATGAATTAAAATGGAGGTAGGAAACTGCTTTGGGGTATTCTAGATCTGTGCAGGGTTTTGGTTAGGCATTGGGTCAGATATCTGAGAAATCTCTCATTTATTAAAGCTCTTGTGGTGAGTTCTGTGGAGGACTGTGTTTTAGCTCTTTATTTCTTGGCGTGGAGGATACAATGTATTGCGGGGGAAAAGAATTCCCCTCGCTTTTTCTTATCCGCAAAACAAAACCTCTCCGTGCCTAGTGGCCTCATAGATCTTTATAGCAACTCTGTATGTAAGGAGGGTTGGGGAAAACCCTTTTCCTGGAGATAATAAATATGTAAAATGTAGCTAGTGGTATATGAAGAGGAACTTCCTGGTGTCTGAGAACAATAGAAGAACTAGAATGATCGACTCTGTCCTTAAATTGAAATTCCTTGCATTGTGAAAAGTTGATTGCAAGCTCATGTTTATTTCTTCTCCTGAGTTCATTAATGATCAGCTGAAATTGCAGCTGAGAAAGATACCAATAAGGGAGCAGGATGGGAACGATTTGAGTTCGACAAAGATGCTTTTGTTGATGATGAGGAAGTCGAAGAAGGTTGGTATCCTGTGAATTTCTACATGTACTCCACGATTGTACAATGAAGCTAAAAATGGAGAAATCAGTCTCAGTTACTATGTACTGTAGATGCTAAAAACTTCATGTGATTGTAGGTACGGATGATGATGCTGGCTTAGTCAAGCGCATGGGACAGAGCTTTAGGTTTTCTGCCATTGAGGTTTGCTGAGTCATTAGCTTTCATTCTCGTTCACTGGAAAAGTCAATGTTCTTAAAATATCAGAGCTTAAACAAATTATAGGGTTGAATAAAAATTTGTAGGCGAAAAGGGAGGAGCAACTAAAAGCCGCCCATGATGAGGCCATGTTCGGAACACCTACAGACCAGGCTCCTGCCAAAAACACTGACAATGATGTTACAGAGACAACTAATGTAAAGGACAATGAAGGAGAAAACAACAGTGGCACGATAAGTCTTCTTAGCGAAAAGGTAAATATTTTGTGAGCTTTTCTTTCATTTCTTTTGCTCTAAGAACCAACCGCTTCCTGGAGCTCTGTTTTGGACCATACATAAAACAGCTCTTTAATCCTCATACTTTTGGTATTAGGTGCTTGCAAAACAGCAAGGATCTTGGCGTGACAGAGCTCGCAAGTCCTGAAAATCCTATGTATGATAGGAGCCATGATTAATGTAGTTTATAGTTGTTGGTCCTTTCGAAGTATTGAGCTTCTTTTGTTTTGTTTTTATTCCTTGTAGGAATTTTGTTGATGTGTTTGAAAAATGATTTTACATGAAACTCCGATATTACATTTACATAGCATCGTTTCGTATAACTATGATTAGAGTGGACAATACAATTATATAACACAAACAAATAATATATAAACTGATATTAGTACTTGAAAGTTGAAAGTCATGAAACTATGGCTCCGATTGATAACTTTGCATAATGACAAAAATAAAAAAAAAGTTGCAAAACGAAAATGACAGAATAATTATTTAGGCAAATAAACAATAAAAATTTGATTATTTACCTAATGACAATTTTCTTTATAATTTTTTAGGCAAACAAAAAAATTTGTATAATCGCATTAGATTACGTCATTATATATATTATGCTAATTAGCAAAATTCTGATAAAATTGCATTAAAAACGTTTAAGCGATTATACAATTATCAATCGGAGCCTATAATCGGAGCCTATATAGGAAGTGTAATTTTATTTGACTTTAAGATTAAGCTAAATAAGTAAGTGTTAATGTCCTAGAGTCAAATTATTGTTATTTTCTCTGATTCAATCAAAAAATAGATTGTCCAGCAATCAAAGATTAATTTAGTGCTAAAAATAACCCACAACTGTTTCGAATCTAAATATATTACTAGCAATTTTTTAAAAAATATTTGTATATAAAATTTACCCAAAATAAAAATAAAAATGGTTTTATGCAGAAGATAAGAATCGTATCTGGCAACTTGCCCATTTGCAATCGTTTCACAACAGGAAAATGGTCATTTTCAAATTGAATTTTCTCCATCATGCCAATTTATACATAAACTTAGGTATCATGCATAAACTTAATTTCAGTACCTAAAAATTTGAATTATCAACATGAATTTTAAACAATATGCCAAAATTAACATTGACTGTTAAAAACGTTAGTTAACAGTTAAATCTTCGATATTAAATCGTTAAGCAACATGTAGCAGTAGAAATACTGCAGAAAAATAACCATTTTTAAACCAAATTTTTTATATTGTGTAAATTCTAATATTCGGTAGTAAAGTAAAATAAAATAAAGTTAAATAAATTAAATTAAATTAAGTAAAATAAAATAAATAAATAAACCGTAACTGGCAACTTGCCCATTTGCAATCGTTTCACAACACGTAAAGAAACCGTTCCTCGAAATTCGACACAGACACATGGCAATACCTCATTGGCTGCAAGCTGGACGCCTAGCTGCCAATCAGAATTCAGTATTCGAACCATTTCCGAATTACAGAAATTAATAAAAATTAAATTTATTTTACTATCTTACAACTCTCCCAAAAAATCGTAAAACCTAAGTCAAATATAAAGCAGCAGTGGGTCTTTCTACGTCTCATCAACATTCTCAGAGAAGCCGTCTTCTTCGTTCAATCTCTCTCAATTGATTTATCTTCTCTGCGATTCCAATGTCGAGCCGTTGGTTGAGACCTGAGGTACTTCATAGATCTTTTGATTTTTTATTGAATCCATCCATTGATTCTCTGTTGACTACGTCTACTTTCCGAACGCTTTTGTGTTTAGATCTGGACTTGATTCTTCTAAGATTTAGCTCGTGCATCAATATGATAACGTTATTTGTTGTGTTTTTTATTTGGTTCCGTAGGTTTATCCTTTGTTCGCTGCTACCGGAGTCGCCGTTGGGATCTGCGCGTTTTCGTTGATCAGAAACATCACCGGAAACCCTGAAGTCAGGTCTGCATCTCCTTATCATCCTGATTTTTTAATCAGACTTTTGAACAATTTTGACAGGTTCTGAATGATATTGTGAATATCAAAACGAAGTCGTTTTCTTGATCTAGATAATTTATTCTCAGACTTTTATGATTCCTTAGCGAGTTTTATAGACATCTGGCTGGGAACAACTATATAATGCAATTTGGATTTAGATTATGTTCATGTGATCATATAGGCTTTTGTGATGTAACACAAAACAAAACAACCATCATTATAGCTAGAAACAGAGATGTTTTGGACTGTTAAGTTACTACTTGCACTTTAGGGTTTGTTTGTTTGGATTCAGTGTGTGTTCTAAAGGGTAATTGTTTGGTGTATCGTCCAGATGCACGAAGGAGAATAGGGCTGCTGGAATTTTGGATAACTTTGCAGAGGGAGAGAAGTATAAGGAAAATTTCCTGAGGAAGTACGTTCGTGATAAGCATCCAGAAATCATGCCTGGAATCAACAAATTCTTCACTGATCCTAAATACTGAACAAACATCTTTCAAGACCATCTCTGCGTGTACCATTTTGCTGTATTGTTTCTGGAATTGAATCTCTAAAGATATATCCTTGTGATATAAAACCGCATTTGTCAAATCCTCATTGTTGATGTATCTTCCAGCTTTAGACTTGTTAATGCTGGGCTTATGTCGTCACTTCTTAAGCAGAAAATAACTCTTTGTATGAATTGCTGTGTCTAATATCAGAATCTAAAGTTTGAGAACATTAAGCTCTCACACTCTTGAAATGGTGGACAAATACGAACATAAGACGAGAATGTGAGAAGAGAATTCGAGTATCAAAAATCATTGCTATATACACGGTTCTGCAGGAGAATCATCTTTAATGAAATATATATAATCCCAAATTCGATCTACAAACAGCCAGATTCTGCTGTGACAAAATTAGATGCATTAATAATTTAAGGTGTACAAAGGTGCTTGTAGTGTACATGATGGGAGATTCTCTTCAAAGAGCTTTTGAGTATTCAGTACAATACACCTAAATAGGAAAATGCTCGAGATCCATTGAAGGAAAACCTGTTTGTGCCATTCTGATCCCTCTGAGTAAGCTCTTTGCCTTCTCTTTCTCCTGCAAACATTAATGCAATCTCGTCACACCAAGTATAATAATAAGTATTTCAGGATATTCAGATCCTTGTATACTACAAAGTGTTTACAAAGGAGAAAGTTGGAGCAAAAAACTTACGGGACCACTATAATCGAGAAGACGGGTGCAATACACTTCTGCTTCTTCAAATTTCTTGTGAGTTTTGAAATGTGTAGCAAGAAAAACCAAGGCCTCAAACATGTTTGGTCCTTCTAATCCTTCAGCATCCATCCTCTCTAAATCCTTCTCAAAGTAAAATGCAGCTTCTTCATTACGTCCAAGCTTCTGGTGAAGCTTTGCCAGCTGATTAAGAGCTATTCCTTCCGTGTCAGTACAGTTCACAGCTCTTTTGTAACACTTGATGGCTTCTTCAAGCATGTAAAGCTGTTCGGTTTGATAACATTTAGCCATCGCTATCCACAAACGAGAATCATTTGGAAGAAAGAATATGGATTTGCGAAAATAGTGAAGTGCATAGAAAGGCATCCCCATCATCTCATATGCTTGTCCTAACCCATACCAAGCTCGATAATCACAAGGGTTTATATCAACAGCTCGTCGATACGCATCAATAGCGGCAGGAGTGTTCTTCATCTCCACATATTCATGGCCCATAAGAGTCCACGCTGATAAGTACTTCTTGTTCAGTTTCAAAGCTCTCCGGAAGTACATGACTGCCTTTTCGTGCTGCCCTTTTAAACTGTAATAGTTTCCAATGATGCAGCAAGACTCAGGTCGGTACTTATCAGTCAAAAAAACCTTGTGTGCAAGGTAACTCAACGCAGCACATGCTTCTTTTGCGTACAGAACATTAGAATACAAATCCATATCTTCCACCCGATAGGGATCGTTTCTCAGAAGTTCTTCAAACATAATTTCTACCTGGTCAAATTCCCTAAGACTATACTGAGCTTTTGCAGTTTGAGCTTGGATGTAATTGCTAAAACTGAAAATACCTTGCAGATAATCGTACTTAGCCAAGGCCTCGGTGTGCATTCTGAGTTCTTGATAAGCATTGCCAAGAAAAAACTCTTTCATCCAGTGATTGTTCAAATTAAGGCTATTCAAGATTTCAATTGAAGTACACAAAGGCTGCAGCTCTGACCACGCACTCCAGTTCCATGGATAGCTGTTCACAGACTCCACGAGGCTGGCACGGGCAAGAGTTTCATTTCCTTTTTCTTTAAGAACCACACCATACAAGTATAATCCAAAAGAGTCAATTGCTCCACTCCTCCTCAGGGCTGATAGTTCCCTCTCCAAAGATACCAGTTCACGGTTTATGGCATCACTCTTACCCAAAGGGCCTTCAAGTTCTATCATTTCTTCTTCTTTCCGTTTTTCTCCAGCCTTAATTGAGACAATAACAAGGTGAATGAGATGTAAAAGATTACTATCAGTTTTAGTGTCAATAGACGGGGGATAAAAAAAACTCAATGAGTAATTGCCAAACACATATACACAGTATATTGCATTTAATATTAGTTATCTAAATCAGTTTCCTACCCTAACATCCTATAGCTAGCATCTCTTGTATCCAAATAACATAATGTTAACTGGAAATCAACATAATTTTGAATTGATGGCTCAATCCTGGAAGTTTGTAATAACATCAGATATGGCATTTATTTACTGTCCGAGGCTGCAAGAAGCCTCAAAGCCATTGGAATCCATCTAAAAATTTCATTCCATTACCCTATCTTAATAAGATATAGAAGCCCTAGCTATATCAGAAGGAAGAAATGGGAAAACAGAACATACCAGATAAAGAGCATAGCAACGCAAGAACACTGATTTCTTGCTCATTTGATCACGAAGCACATGGGAAGCCCGTCTGTACTCTCGACAATCAAAGTAGGACTTTGCTAAAAGGTAAAGGTCACCATCAATCGCTTCATCTTCTTCTGGGAAAGGGGTAGCTGGTTGAGAGAAGCCAACGGAAGGTTGTGGTGTTGACATAGATTCATTGGTGCTGAACCTTCTACGGATGCTCGAGCTTCCACGCTGGAACCTCGTATTTGAAGGTGTAAAATTAGACGGGTCTTGCTCTATCCCCACAAGCTGCTCTCCTGCCCTGGAATGGTGAAAGCCACAGATAATCAGATATTGAGCTTGCTAATATTTCATCCCCATTGCATTACAATGCGAGTACAAAAATGATTAAAAATTAACTCATAGTTCACAAATGAGATTGGACCATAATCAGAAATTACCATCAAAGGAACATATTTTGCAATCAGTATCGACCGCTAACATATCAGAATACAAAATCACATGTCAATAAACTCAAAGTTGAATGTATCCGATACCAAATTCGCGACAGCAACAATGAATTCGAATCAACAATTTTACTTAACCGGAATTTGGCATCCGATTATTCATAGTTTGGATAAGAAAAAAACATAGCAAACCTCAAAAGATACTGGGAAAAATTCGATTTTTGATCAACCCAGTGTAGTGTTGAGTTCGAAACTGCAATAATTAGGGAGAATGCATAAGATTAGGGTTTTAAGAAGCACACCATTTTGCGGCGGAATATAAACAACGGTCGCTAAGCTGTCGAATAGCCGCACGGATTTCGTTGCGGCAACTCTCTTTAGAGACCATAGCAGAAGCAGAGACCTGTGTTAACTTTGAAGTGTTCAAAAAAGAATCGAAGAAGATGCAAAATCTGTCTCTTCGTCGTGGAGATTTCAGAAACATCGCGCCCTCCATCTAATTTTTTTGAAATTACAGTGAGGACTTCTCGGGCCTCATCAACTTTGGGCTTCACTTGACTAGGCCCATGAAACTAGTACAAATAAATAACAAGTTTCAAAACTTGCTTTCAATAATTTTAATTGTTATATTAGTGTATATTTATTATATATTTTTTTTGGTTTTCAATATATTTATTTTATCATCCACAATTCTGTCACTTAACATTAGTTTTTTTTTCGATCAACAAGACCTGATTTTCATAATATAAAGCTCACATCCTAAAATCTCTTTTTAATATACTTTATAGTGGGAGGGATCGAACTTTGATGTCGTAATCGTTAATTGTCACTCTAATAAGCAGACTAAGAATAATTTGATATTTTACCTTAGTTTTTAGTTTGGTAATGCTGCATTATCGAAAAAGTGTAAGATAAATAATAATAATAATAAATTCAAATGAACGACAGAAACAATTTTTTGTCATTGGAACTTTAGAATAAAAGAAATGTAAATAATCAAAGATAGCCACTGATTCTGATTTTTGTTTATGAAGTAGTAAAAAAACACGATCAGTCTGCTTTATCAGTTTACTTGATTCGATCAAAAGCTATTATTAGTTTATTACCAATCAAATTCAAGAAAAGATGTGCATTTAAACCGACTGAATTTGAAAGTTAATAACTTGTTATGGTTTTAAAATTTACCTAAACCAAACCAAAACCAAAATTCCTTACAATTTTACCTTTTTTTTGGATTTAAATATGTATCAAAAATAAATCTAGTTAGATATGGTCATTATAATATTGATTTAAAATGTATTCTTTTTAATTCTTATAATTAATTTTTTGAAAGAAAAACATAAAAAGTTGAAAAATATTGGTAAGAAAATTTGATAACCGAAGAAAAAAAAAAAAGATTTACCAATTAGGATGTGAACCGAGAAGAAAACCGTAAGGGCTCAGCTTTACCAATTTTAGGAGGAGGTATAGGAAGAAAGAAGGAGGAGCCAAAAAAAAGGGAAGTGGAATTCAAATTGGCGCTCAAGCTTTTAACGTATCTTCCGAAATTCCCCCCTTTTTTTTCGAATCTCTTTTTCGTTAAATCCCTCCCAAATTTTCCCCTGAAATATCGATCTATCGATTCAGTCAACCATGTCAGATTTGCCGCCTGATAGATTGAAACTACCGATTTCTTCTCCTTCGTCGTCTTCTATGCCGGAATCTTCTTCTTCTTTGCATCATTCCTATAGTCGCAAGCAGAAATCTCTTGGACTTCTTTGTACCAAGTCTGTATCCCAGTTCGTTGGTGATTTTTCTTTTTGCTTTTTTTGCTTCTTGAATTTGTTCTGACTAGCTCTTCCTCTCAGTTTCTTAGCTTTGTATAATCGTGATGGAATCGAAATGATTGGGCTTGACGACGCTGCCATGAAATTAGGTATTTCACATTTTGCGTTTGCGATTTGTGTTTGGGTTTCTCATATCCGATTACATCTCAATTTGCTGATTGGGTTTTTTTTTTTCTCAGGAGTTGAGAGACGAAGGATCTATGATATTGTTAATGTTCTGGAGAGTGTTGGGGTGAGCTTTGTTACTCCACTGCTTTCGTTTTCCAATATTTCTTGTATCTGTTTGCTGAGAAACGATTCTGGTCAAATTAATTTAGGTTTTGACGAGAAGAGCAAAAAATCAGTATACGTGGAAAGGGTTTGCCGCAATTCCAGGAGCATTGAAGGAACTACAAGTGAGTTTTTTTCTTAAGTTTGTTTGTATCCGAGTTCAATCCTCTTTATGTATAAGATGTAGCAATTTGATTTTGCATATTCTCATAGGAAGTGTCCCTGATGCAGGATGAGGGAGTTAAGGACACTTTTCACCGTTTCTATGTTAACGAGAATGTTAAAGTAAGTGATTTGGATTTGGTTTCTCTCGATCTACTTTTCAAATTTGTTGTCTTGAAGTGTTTTTTAATGCTTAAATTGTCATACTTTCAGGGATCTGATGATGACGATGATGATGAAGAGTCTTCTCAGCCACATTCTAGTAGCCAGGCTGATAGTTCAAAACCTGGCTCTCTTCCCCAATCTTCAGATTCTTCAAAAATAGGTACTGTCTTTTTGTGTGTATGTGTGTGTGTCTGTGGTACTTATTGTGTTTGAGTTTAGTTCAGTTGCAAGTTAGATTCAGTGATGAACCAAGTTCTAGGTTAGAATCATCGATCTTATTAATTATATAAGCAGCACCGGATCATTATGCCAAAGAATATATTTGGTTTATGAGATATATAATGGATTCGCTGACATTTTGTTGGTTTGTTATGTGTGACAGATAACCGACGAGAGAAGTCTTTAGGACTGCTTACTCAGAACTTTATCAAACTCTTTGTTTGCTCTGAAGTAAGTGTGAAGTTCAAAGTTTCATTTTATGAACTCAGTGTTTTTCACCAAGCCACTGAAGATTGTTTCTTCAACTGTTTAGGCTAGGATCATCTCCCTTGACGAGGCTGCTAAATTACTGCTTGGTGATGCCCACAATACATCTATAATGAGAAGTAATTATCTTCTGCCTTGTGATTGTTGAATTTTTCTCTATTATGTTGCATACCCTTTTGAAAATTCTTAATCTCTATTTGTTGACACATTGTTTACTTTCCTTCAGCAAAAGTAAGGCGGCTTTATGATATTGCGAATGTCTTGTCGTCAATGAATCTCATAGAGAAGGTAAACTATAGTTATCATGGCTGCAACTATATGCTGAACCGTTTATGATTTATAGCTGTTAATTAGTCTTAATAGTTTCTCTTTTCTCTGGTGACAGACTCACACATTAGATTCTAGAAAACCAGCTTTCAAGTGGTTAGGATACAATGGTGAGCCTACTTTCACGCTGAGCAGTGATTTGATGCAAATGGAGTCTAGAAAAAGAGCGTTTGGAACTGATCTTACAAACGTCAATGTCAAGAGAAGCAAATCATCATCTTCATCTCAGGAAAATGCTACGGAGAGAAGACTAAAGAAGGAAAAACACTCAAAACCAGAGAGTTCATATAACAAAAGCTTTGATTATCATGATTTAAGACATGGATCAAGAGGTTACCAGTTTGGTCCTTTTGCACCAGGCACTGGTACATATCCAACTGCTACTTTGGAAGACAACTCCAGGAGGGCATTCGATGGGGAAAATCTAGTTTCAGATTACCGTCCTTACCAAAACCAAGGTACACATTTACTCACATATTCAATTTGAAGATTTTGCGAGAGAACAAACACATGAATTTAACTTTGTTCTGAACAAAATTTCAGTTTTGAAAGACCTCTTTTCCCATTACATGGAGGCTTGGAAGACATGGTACAGTGAAGTCACGGAGAAGAATCCATTACCAAATACATCACAACACCGTTAGATCTTCGTTGTCTTCTTCTTCTTCTCTTACCTTTGAACATTGTCATTCGTATAGAGAGCTTCAAGAGTCATTTCTTTTGACGACTGTAGTTTACTTTCTCCAGACAGTTGTAACATGCACGAATCCAACATTAAATCGCAGATCACATGACCTCTGTGCCTTCTGAGGACACTTTAGGCAGTAGCAATCATCTTTTTGGTCGATTCTGATGCCAATTTTATGCAACTTCTAAAAGTGTACGGCATATTGGTTTTGAGAGAAACAGAAACAAATATCATCCATCTTATCCTCCAATCTTAATAGAATTTCAGTCTAGCAGCACAGTTTCTCTTACAGATGGACCTCTTGCTTTTATTGATATACTCTCAGTATTGAGATTAAAGATCTATCAAGGAAATATCAGGACGTTTATAGTGTTTGTCTCAGAGCTTGGAAGGAGGTTTGTACCATCCCCATGGTTCATCAGAGATATACTGAGTCACCTGCTTCACACTCAAGTAGTTCTCAAGTCCCCTGCAATGAAGCAAAATAAGATTCCATTTAACACCAGGGGCAAAAAATATTTACATTCAACTTTTTAGTTATGTTTTGGTAGTCTTCACGCTTATTGTTATTAGCAAAAGAGTGAGAGACTTACCATTCTCCTAACTCACGGCCAAAACCACTGCGTTTGGTTCCACCCCATGGAGCTTGGCAGAAGCATGGCTGAGAGCAGTTGACCCACACTATTCCCGCCTGAAAAGCCTGGAAACATAGTGAAGATTCATAAACTCAAGGGATGAAGTTTAATCATTGTGAATTTTGTGATACGTGTAGTTACTCATGATTTTTTGGGTTTTGCTAATAGCAACGTTAAATGCTCACCTTAGTAACGCGATCACACCTCTCCAGATCATTTGATAATACTGCGCCAGCTAATCCATACCTGCAAATAAAAAAAGTCAGCCATAAGATCTAATACATTATCAGTGGAGTTCCTTGTTCAATATAAGTAGAAAAAATATAACTCACTGGGAGTCATTTGCCAGCTGAATTGCCTCATCCTCGGTGGAGAATGTCTTGACACACAGAACAGGACCAAAGACTTCCTCTCTCCAGATTTCCATTGAAGTAGTCACATTTGAAATTATCGCAGGTTCAACAAAATATCCCCTCCTTAAATGCTGCCGAACATAAATACAACATTTTTAAGTGCTACGGGATCTAATACCATTTGGACATACAAAGAAGAAGAGTCTATATCTGCCATGTACCTGAGGACGAGTTCCTCCGCAGAGGACAGTTGCACCTTCATTTCTAGCGTTTGTAACAAATTTCATCACTTTCTCGTACTGCACACGATTAAGATATAAGACTTGACTAAAATTCTTTCGTCGTCAACCCAAATTGACAGATAAGAATTTGGGCGCTTGAGGAGTTAATTCTCAAGAATATCAATTCCGATTCCCAATATTACCTGTCCTTTGCTGACAACAGGACCAAGCCTACAGCCTTCTTCAAAAGGATCTGAAATTTTAATGTTCTTTGTCCACTTCACTAGCTTGTCCAGAAATTCGCCAGCAATCCTTTCCTGACATTTCACCAAACCTTTATGAAAACAACATTACATAAGACGTATAGTGTAGCTTCCCTACCCTACTTTCATCAGGGATTCCCATGGTTTTATATTCACTTATGCTTATCCACAATCTATCCAAATTGCTGATGACCAGTCTTACAAATATATATGAAAAGGTTATATATATATATATACTACCACTGTGTATTGACCCTTGCATTGGTGGTTTCATTTAAAAGAAAGTTAGAAAATGTCTTTATATATAGCTACTTGTTTCAGGACTAGAATAGACTACATTATTAGAGAGAATTTAATTTCCATAGCAAAACTTAAATTCTACAGCATATAACATAATGCTTCTCCATAGAGCAGCTTTGGGTGGATGGGCATGTTGTGTTAAATAATATCACACATCATTTACAATCCTAAGGAAAATTTATAATCAGAAACCATTGCAGTTTCTATGCTCACTTACATGAACAAGAAGTCGAGATGTCGCACTACAAATCTGACCATTCGTCCAGAAACAACCAAACATAGTCCATTCCACAGCTGTTTAGAACAAAAGTGTCGTCACTAATAAAACCTATAGTTAAGAACTTAGAAATACATATAGCATGGTTTTTTGAAGGGTCCAAAATAGCTACCTTTGTCAATGTCAACATCATCAAAGACAATGATAGGACTTTTCCCTCCAAGCTCCAAGGAAATAGGCTGTGGAATGAAGAGTACAAAATTCATACACAGACCCAAAAAATAATAAGTCAAATATACAAAGCCCAGATAGATACTTGTTCCAAAGGAAAGCAACAAGGACACCTGGACTTACTTTAACCAATTTGGCAGCAGAAGTCATAATGTTGCTTCCAGTTGTCGTGCTTCCAGTGAAAACAATCTGGTAAAGAAAAAGTATCAATACTTCAACTAACCTAGTAAAGCAAGATTAAATACTCAATCTTCAAAATGTTTGAATTTCAGGATATTGGTGAGGATAAAGCTGACTATTATCAAACCTTGTCAACATGTGGATGTGACGCCAGTGGAGCACCTGCTTCAGTTCCTAAACCAGTCAGAATATTAAGAACACCAGGTGGCAGACCCACCTCACAGCAAATATCAGCAAGCTCCAAACATGTCCTAAAGTAAAACCGCATCAGATTGAGCAAGTTCATAAATTAAACGTTGAAACAGCTAGCTATGATGTCAACAAGAATGGAATATACGCACAGGGAAGCCAGCTCCGAAGGTTTCAGTATTGCCGTGCACCCAGCAGCAAGTGAAGGAGCGACTTTCCAGACAGCCATCAGCAATGGATAATTCCTTCAAAGAATTTATAGATTATCAGCTGCCTAATACGTGGTGGTGTATCTAACATACAGTTTGTGTAATAAGGGAAAAAGAATATCTAAAGATCAGAGTAATCTGGATATGTAAGAAAAAAACTCAACTTCAAATGTCAACTAAAGTTAACTAAATCCGCTAACTTGACAAAGAATAACATATACAACGATTTGAGGGACTCAGTTAGACTAAAATCTGTCAACATACGAGTTCTTTTAAGAACATGATCAACGAAACATACCATGGAGTAATCAGTCCAACTACACCAATGGGTTCCTTGAGAACGTAACCCTTAAAAGTATCTAACGGAAGAGAAAGAGGAGCCTTCTGCTTTGCATCTAAGCCTTCAGCTAGGTCAGCATAATATTCAAAGCATCCAGCAACATCATCCTGCAAGGGTTACAAGCAACAACAAAATATGACATTTGAATCACAAATTTGCCAAATATTAACAAAAGAAAAGAGAGCATACCATATCCCATACTGCTTCATCTAGAGGTTTACCGCAATCAATAGCCTCAAGATTCGCTAGTTCAGACTTCCTCTCTGTTACCTGGATATCGATATACATATGACAACATAAATAATTACGTTATAATCTGCCAGGGTGAGATTCTATGCTATACATACATTATCAGACGAAATAGCAGGAACCTAGATTTCGTAAACTCATCTATACCTTAGCTGCAATAGCACGTAAGTATTTGGCACGAACAGCCCCAGTTGCTCTAGCCCAATCCTTCCCTTTGTTCCTAGTAAGTGCTTCCCTAGCAGCTTCCACCGCGAGCTCAACATCTTCAGAAGTTGCAGCTGGAATATCACCTAAAAACACCACCAATCCAAGTTTAAAACATTACAAGTAACTCCAACAGCAGAAAAAGGAGATCCCGGAACTTTAACTAGATATCTTCTCTTATATAATCCCACAGATCTAACGCAAGAAATAGCTTCCGATCTAGTCCAGAGAACAAGAAACACCGAAGCTACCTAAAGATCAAACCCGTATCTCAGAAGAAATTTCGATCATCCCAAGCAGTCTAAGTCCAAAGCTCTCTGAATTTGCAAATTAAACAAACAGTAAACCGGGAAATGCGTACTTCCGATTGAATCCAAACTCGAAGAATCGATTGATCTAGTTCAAGAAGTGAACAAAACAAGAAAAGTTGGCTAAACACGATTTGAGTGGAAAAGAAAAAGGTACCGATGATGTCCTCGGTGGCGGGATTGATAACAGGGAGAGTTCTACGGCGAACAGGCTCTTTCCATTGACCGCCGATGAAGAGTTGCCGTCTCGGCACCGTGATCGCCATACTCTCTGGTCTCTGCTAAGTGAACTTGAGGTTATGGAAAGCAGTAAATGGATCGTTGGACTTTCCCTTTTTAATTTAAGATATCTGACAGACTGACACGTTTTATAGTAGCTCACAGCAGCAGCTATATAAATGGTTTTTTAATTGAACTAGTGGATAACCCATTTTTGGATTACCACATACATTTTACTGTCTAGAATCACAATAGAAAAAAATATGTAAGAATTAAAGAGATATAGTGATTTTTTGCAATAAATTTTTTTAATTTGTGATCGGTATGGGGCAGAGACAAGAAACCATTGGTCATGTATTGTTTGAGTGTTTCCGGTTATTCAAACATGAGCTCTTTCTAAATTCTTTTGGATGAATTCTCGAATGGATAATTTCTTTTGGAGACTTCCAAACTAGGTGGACAAGAAAAGTTTTCTTTGGGGTCTCGAAATGACAAGATCTTAGATAGGGATCCTAGAAGTACAATCAGATTAACGGAAAAAGAGACCGCAACATGGTTTAAGGCTCATGAAGAGGTAGGCCAATTGGCCGATGGGAGCAAACGAGGTCAGAACCTGAGAGATGATGTATTGAACCTACCCTCAACCAACCTATGACACATGTAAGTACGTGCAGCCATTAACATTATAATTCAATTTTGCCCCATTTTAATTAATGTACTTTTGTTCCTTTTGTAACCCATTTGTTTTTACTTGGCTTGCGGGTGCAATGAATGACATCTATAAGGGATCAACTTTATATCACTAACTAAGACCGTGATATGTGTACAAACACATTGCTCAAAATCAGTCCATCGAAAGTCAATTAGCTACTCGGGACGATTAGCATGTGCTCACAATTAACTTTCATACATTATATAAACTTGTATAGAGCCTTGACTCTACTATTGCGACAATCATGTTCTTTTTTACATATCATGATCTCAAACCGACTACTCTAAACATGATTTCTAAACTTAAGTCATGATCTTCATGTCTTTCAAAAGAAAAAAGAAAAAGAGAGATGAACAATCAGGCAATCAAGTTCTCATACGTTTGATCCGGTCAAAATCAAATATCTTTTTGAGATTTCTATACCTTTCTAATCGAATAAAAGAAAAAGGAATTCTAAAATATTCACAAACCAAACCATTAGCCCCATTTTTCACAAAACCATTATAAAAAGATCACACAAATCCAAATCTTAGAGGTGGTTTTGGTATACTTGTCTTTAAGAATCAATACAGATTTTGAAAAAAAGTAGAAGAAGAAGAAGAATAATGTATTAATTCTTAGAGGTGGTTTTGGTATACTTGTCTTTAACCCAATTAAGACCCAAAGACGTTGTTATCTTCACCTTCTTAAACCCTGAACTCGCCGCAGCTTTCGTCTTCCCTAATCCAGCCTCCACTTTCTCTTTATATTTCGACGACGCACCGCCGCCTTCTCCGCCGTTCGTTGGTTTTCCCGACGATTGATTGCTGTCCCACTGATCCGCCCATGAATTTTTCTCCATCTTGTATGAGAGAAAGAGAGAGACAATAATTTTTGATAAATGTGATAAAATGTATTTATTTAATCAAATTAGGTGATTAATAACAAAGTCACGCAATTTATAGGGTTTGGATTGAGTAGATTGAGAAGATTACTTCTTCTATGTAATGTATCTTTTAATTATACTTGTATTAGTAAACAAAATTAAAGCTAATGTTGATTATTGACTACGTTTTAAAAAATTAATGGTGTAAATTAAATGATATTTTCCTAATTCTCATTAGGAAATAGTCTTTATACATTAAATATCTTTTGACTTTTCTGCTCTTCAAATCTTGACTTCTTCTCTAGTAATTAATTTACCTTCTTTTTGTTCTATGACTTTGTTCTGATTAGCAAAATCCAAGTCCATCTACACGTCACTAATTATGGTTGGTTATAAAACTGTGGGCCTTATCCAACAATTCATTTGGGTCTATAAATATGATTTTTATCACATATTTGACTAGGGTGTTCAATCCGGATTTCGGTTCGGTTTCAGCTCAATTTTTCAGTTTTTCGGTTCATAAAAAATATATATCATATTTAAACCATATATACAATAGTCTGGTTTGGTATGGATAGCCTCGGTTTTTGGTTTTTTCGGTTTTAAATCAAAAACCATAAATTTGTTTAACGTAATTAAACTTTGTCGGTTTTATTTATTATTTTATAGTTTATAATTTATTAATTGTGCTTATAAATTATAAAAAAAATATGTAATAACATTGAATGCAAGAATTAATTTTTTTATAAGTTTGTCACTACAATTGATAATGTTAATTATTATATAAAAACTGCAAAATTGTTATGAAAGAAATTTTTTGGGCACAATAAAAAGAAAGAAATTTATTAGTTTTAAATAATTAATCATTACTAAACTAATAATATGAAACTTTATAAATGATAAGTTAATACTACTACTGAATATTTACGTTCAATTATATCGCTATATTATTATATTAAAACTAGAGTATTACGTTTAATTATATGCAGATGTATTCAATATTTTATGTGTATATCATTATACTATAACTAATCTATTAATTATAATATCATAATTAAGCGGTTTTGTTCGGCTTGATCGGTTTATTACCAAACCATATTTGTATCCTACGGTTTGTTAAAATTGGATCCATACGGTTTGTATAGTATAACAAAAAACCAAACCATATTGTTTTTTTTAGTTCGGATTAGTTCGGTTCGGTTCGGTTTTGCCAAATTGAACATCCCTAGATTTGACCTCGCTTATCGATGGTTTTGATAACCAAGTAAGCTTGGTCTCATTCGGTTCAAAATCTGGAAAGCCGACAAATTTTTAGTCCGGTCCAATTTTGTTCGGACTAACCCGGTTCAGTTTAAATAGAGCTAGAGGCTATGTTCGGTTTTATTGGAGTTTTATGTATAACAATAATAATCAATTAATATGTTTTTTAACTCATAAGTTCTAGTTTTTAGGAACTCGCAGATTCCGATCAACGAAGACCCTGCATTATTTTCTAAAAAGACCGGAGATTTGATATAGAGGATGGATGCATCATCTTCTTTCACCATAATTTGTTCGAGAATCGAAAAGTCTATGTAAATGTTTGACCAAATAGAAATGACTAGTATTTCACGTCTCAGAGAAATCGATTCTTGATTTACACCAACAAAACGACTTTCTCCTAAAGTAGAAACCACTAGACCAAGACCACTTAGTTAATCAATTAATATGTTCAACAGAGCTATTCAAATCAATTGAAAGAAATAGTCTTTATAGTTTTCGAGTCCATTTGCAGAAGTATCGTTCGAGCACGTATTTGAATCCATTTTGTTCCATGAACAAAGAACTCTTGTGTATATATTTACTTTAATTATGATGGATCTAGTGAGAATATTAATTTTTAATAGATATAGACATTTCATGCGCTTTATTATTAAAATTCTCATTTTTTTGATAGTTGCGCTTGACTGCGTGTGCAAGATGAAAAGATTCACTTTTATATTTTTTTTGCTATTTAAATTATTTGGTGCAGACAGGTCAAATTAAGTGGTATAGACATTTAACAACTTTTACTCACTCTTTTAAAAGCTATTGTCTATAACAACTTTTCTAGACATTCTTTAAGGTTCTACTTTGTAAAGATAACCGATTACCACTCGTTTTAATCTTCATTGGAATTGTTCTCCGTGACGGTTCCTCTCTTTTCTTCGGTTATCCTGTATGTGTTGCTTTTTTATGTCTTCGTCATTGCTCCCTGCTATGTTTATTTGGATTCTTCGTGAGGTTCTTGAGCAGTTATGACACCAACTTCTTTTTTGGGATGGATTACAGTTCGGTTTGGTTCTTGTTTTGGTCTATTTTAGGTGTTTTATGATTAACTTTTACATTCGTTTCTTTTAAGTTTCACTTATGTTTTCTTATATTTGGGCTCAATCGTCCGGAAATATTAATGTTTTTTCTCCGGCTCTGTTTCAATACTTATCTCATTAGTTTCGTTCTTGTAACATGTTTCTTTCAACGTAAAACAAAAAAGAAAACAAAGAAAATGTTTATTTATTGTGTTATATATGTACCTATCAATTTCTTAGTAATGCTTAAATGTGGAAACGTTTGTGTGTTCTAACAATTATGGTCCAAATATCAATTCAAGCATCACATTATTTGTATCGTGTAAATTTAACATATACAGTATGTGTGTTTGTGCAAGTTAATAGAGAGATCAAATACGAAAACATAAATTGTATATTCACTTTCTAGCGCAGAGACAAAACCGACAAAATAACATATTAGAGCAATGAATGAATGATGTCTCGAAATATATTCAAATATCGAATGAGAAAACTATGTGTTGATGCATTTACCTTCGTACACATTTCTTCGTCACTGTACCAAAGCGACACAATCATTTTATATAAGGAATGAATATGATCTATATAGATCTACATATATATAACATTAAAGTGCTTCATATTCTATATAAACATGAATCGTTCTTTGTATATTATAAATTATTAGCTTGTGTTAGATTTAATAGATCCAAGCAATTACATGAGAATATTTCCCAAAATAAATAACGATCAAATATGGAACTTAATAATTTCTTGAGTAGAATTCGGAAGAATAACATAGGGATATATAGTGATTTGATACATGTAGTAGATTCATAAATCTAAATCAGACAAATAAAAACACCGATCGAAAATGATTTAATTGGAAGAAATAAAGAAGAAGGAGCACAGAGAAATACAAAAGAAAAAGATGAAGTAAAGAGATAATAAAAAAAAAACACACACTTGATTTGATTTGATGATTTTATAAGATGAAGATCGCTTTGAAGCAGCGAATTAGGATCGGACCGAGACGCTTGATTCCCCTTTCGGATCTCGTACGCACACGTTGATGATGATACAAACATATGATAATGATGATGTTGATCAAGAAACAAAGATCTAGATGAAAAAGTAGAGAGAGATAAGGTGAACCCTAATCTTAAAATCTTGATGATGATGATAAGAATCAACTACTTCATCTTCTTTTTCTTGGAATTCTTGATCTTGGGTTTGTGTGTTGATGTCTTCTTCTTCTTTGGTATTGGGACTTGGGAGGTGAAGAAAAAGAAGAAGACGACGAAGATGAACATGAATCATCATCATCATCACTATCATCATCATGATATTAAAGTGAAGGTAGAGAGAGAGAAGTGAGGTTGTAATGATGATGAGGGATGAAGAGAAGTCAGAGGTAGGGGAGGAAAATTATCATTACAACTTTGAACAAAATGTTTTCTAGTTTCTCTTTTTTTTTGGGATGTCCAATAAATATCCTAACCCTATCTTATGCCGTCGAGTCTTTCTTTCTCTCTAGTTTTATGATGAAAAAGAGAAAACTTTTTTCAATCAGGAAAAAAGTAAAACAAAGCTAAATATTTAATTTTATTTGTATATATACTTTTTTATTTTTCTTTTTCTTTGATACATGTATATCTATTTACTATTTTTAATATATAATATATTGAAAAATGTTTTAGAAATATTTGTCTATTTCATTTTATAAACTATTTACATAGAATCAATGAGGAAAAAAGTAAAACAATATAGCTTTAATAAAATTAAATTTTAACCAAATTTTTTTTTGAAAACTTTTAAATAATTTTTTATATATTCTGAAACAAAGACAACATATATTTCGTTTAATAAAATGTACAAAAAATGATTAATAGTTATGACCA
>WJSH01001390.1:22754-63048 GCA_009757365.2 Lepidium campestre | reverse complement strand
GTGCACTTTTGTTTGTTGGAGTCTTTTAAAAAAAAAAACAAAATAACATTTATACTTTAACTTGTAGCACAAGAAGTAAATTCATTTTTTTTTTTTTTGTTTCTTTTGTACACGGGTCTACAATATTGAAGATAGTGCACAGTTGACAATGAAATCAAAGTAAATTACAAGTGAAAGAATGAAATATTGACATGTGCTTTTGGATATCTAGCAATATGCCCTACAATTGTGGCAGTTATGAGCATTTTAGCATTTCACATCATTTGATGGTTGCTTCGTTGCAGACAAGCCAGCTGTTCATTGCAAACACTGAACCGAAGTATTTCATCCACTTTTGTTCCCACTGGCTACTTCCAGCTCTTCTGTTGCATGAAGATCATACTAACCTTGATTGGGTAGCCAAGGTAAGGGTGCTTTCTAACATCCTTTATGGACATAATTGAACGTTTTGGAAAACTTAAATCTCAATTTATGGAGATGTTTAAAGGACTATTTATGAACTTTATTATATATACGAAGTTTTGGTTGCTTTATCTTTTATTTTTGAACAAGGTAAGGGTGCTTCCTAACATCTTTTATGGACATAGCTGAACGTTTTGGAAAACTTCAATCTCATTTTATGAAAAGGTGTTTAAAGGACTTTTTATGAACTTTGTAATATGTACAAAGTTTTGGTTGATTTGTCTTTTATTTTTGAATAGGCCATTAAGATGATGTCAGGGATTTGAAATATTCCGATCTCATATCCACTGACACTGTCTACAATTGCAGATGGCTGGTCAACCGGTGGTTGTGTTGGTCAAAGAAAATTTTGTGCCAATATTTTCGCTATGTATGGGATTGCACTGTAGTAAACCGTCAGAATGTGATAAAGGTGCATTGGTGCTTCAGCATTCAATATTGTATGTTGGTGAGATCAGCGAGAATGAGAGGGATAAGCTTATTAAACAAAATATGGTATGGTACCTGTTACATTTGACTATTCCAGCAATCTGTCTTTGGTGGTTTTTAGTTTTAAGATCTGAAACAATCCGTCTTTGGTGTTTGTGGTGGAAGATTTTCATGCTACCATTAATTAGGTAGCCTGATCCAAGATCAAAGAGTAGGCAGTTGTAAGATCAAAAGTTGGACGCTTTAATTTTACGATGTCCGAAATCCTAGTTTCAATATATATCTTACATTTTTTCAGATGTAACGTATTGAAAATCTCTAATGGGCACCCTGTTCTGTTTTCAGGTGTCGATTGTAAGTTTTATTTTATCATGCGCTTCCTCTGCACCAGAACCTCCAGTTCCTACGTTTTCCCGTGACACTATTTCACTTGCAGTTCAAACGATTGTGGATGGATTTCTGGAAACGTAAAAATTCTTGCTCACTTAGTGTAGATTTATTGTTGTACTTTTTCCTTTCATAAGGTCTCAAGTGGTTTATGCAGCGCTAATTATCCTCAGAGTACGGCCGTCACTGACAGGATAAACATTTTCCGCCCAGATAGAGTGTTCATGGTGAAATTTTAATTTCTCGAGGCTTTTTCACGAAATCACACTATTATTGTTAATTGGATTCTTCAGTCACAATATGTTTGTTGTTGGTTCGCAGTTCATCACAGAAATACACTATAGAATGTCAGCTGCATGCCATCATCGGCATATGCGTCATCATTTGGCCGCGCTTGAAGAGCTTACAGTTCTTCTTGGTCATAGAGCTTCAGTTCCAAGTTCCTTAAAGTGAGCAGAATTCTTGGTTTATTTATTTGATCTTATTTGGCTGGTAGAACTCAAATTATTTAACACGAAAGTGACTGTTAATTTACTCTGTTTTTCTGTTTTTCCGAACCTTCTTGAATTGGTAGCTATGAGCTTGATCAATTGGGCTCTTTTCGAGTAGAAATTATGCTGGTGTAGTTTTTACTTGATCTGGTTCTGATATAGTCTTGAAATCATTTATCATAACTTCTTTTCCAATCAGTAGCTTTCGCAGTGTTTCTTTTGGTGAGAGTAACTTCCAGTTTAGATCTTTAGTTGATATTTAAGAAGGCAAGGCTGCACTCTATGATGCATGAAACTGCTACGTTGTTCTGTTAAGAAACATGAGTGTCATCTGTAAATTAGAATTTCAGTGGCATTGAAGGATGAATCTCTGTCTCGAGCTTTAAGAAACTACTATGATCTTTAATTGTGGTCTCTTTCAGTTACATATTCAATCTTGTTGGACAATTTATCGACCATCCCGCATTACAAGACCAGTGTTGTAGTATAGCGTCCTGTTTGCTGGAGTCGTTTAAGAACAATGTGGCCGAAGAAATTGTTAGTGTACTAGGCGACCAACTCCAGGTATGTGTTACTTGATACTATTTTTGGTTCCACTTTTGAAATACCAAGGGGTTTTATTAATCATTTAAAAAAAATGGTTTTCTTTTCTCTATCTGCTGGTGTATTTAGTTTTTAGTCTCAAAGCTGGTTACATGCTGCATTGATTCTGAAGCTGATACCAACAATTCTGGTTCCAAGTCATCTCAAGTCGTAAATTTGCTACACAAGCTAGTTGTTAATTCAGATTCTTCTCTTGATGAAGATATCAGAGTAGGCATCCTGCCTCTAAAGTTGCCTTCCTTTTTGTCCTATCAGCGCCAGGAATACTCAGGAAATTTATCTCTTCTGATCTGTCTATTTATTTCAGGATTTGGAACCATTCCCTGATATAGAGAATTTTCAAGTCATTCGTGAATCACACATCAGGAAATGCGAAGCATATTCTCCGAGGAATCATCTGTTGAAGGTCAAGCGCTCTGCAGTTTTCGATTACACTTTTGTTATAATATTATCACTATCCAACTTTTCGTTTTTTTTTCCTTCCTGTTTTTTTACTAGCCAACAGTGTGCTAGAAGATCCTGTTATCTTCCACCGAGATTCCTTTCCAGGAGGTATCAAATCCTATATTTCTTGAGTTAAATCATCCTGAGATATGCATTAAGGTTACCCTATGTGCCATTATTTACTAATGATATTAAATGTAGAGGTAATATTACGTATGGTTCCTTTTATTAAGATCGTGGTTATCTCCTTTTCGGTCAAGAGAGATTTTGATCATGGGTTAACATATCATTTCACGTAAATTCGTTTCTGGTTCTTTTTTTTTTAAATTTTTTTATTTTAGTGTGGGTGGGTCTATTCGATGTCGTAGCTACTTTGTTCCATTGTCCGTGGAATATTTACCGGATGCTCTAGATTGTGGTCATGGGGGAAATGTTTGATTCTGTGTCTGTTTTACAAGTTTATTTGAAAGGTAGATAGTGTTTGCCTTTCAGTTTTACCGAATACGGCGTTTACATTGATAGCAACGAACTCAATATCGTTATCCAATTACATGGCTAATGAAGCTTTTGTTGAGAGTCTACTACCCTTTAGTCCTCTACTCTTATCACATTGCTGCAATTTTATCTTGCAGTCTCCAAGCACTGCATAACAAGCTCATAGCTTCTGAATTTTATCAAGGAGAGACAAATGTAGAAACTGCAGAAACATTTTGGCAGTCTGATGAAATTGTAAATGCTGTTTGGACTCTTGTCCGAGTGTCTTCTTCTGATGAAGCGGATAGTATGAGACTTTTGGTGTCTGATTTTCTTTCCAGGGTATCTGCCATTCTCTTTTGTGGCCAGTATCTCTTGCTTGGCGAATTTGAATATATGTTCTTATTTTCTCTTATTTTACTGCAGGTTGGTATTAGGGATCCCCACACTGTTGTTTTCCATCTTCCTGGGGAGTTGGGTTCCATGCATGACCTTCAGTTTTGTAGCCATAATACTGGAGCGAAAGTCAGATCTTTTACTGAGAACGGCATATCTGATGAAACCCTTATCGTACTGTTGAAAATTCTGAAGAAGTATCTTTTGGATGACTCTGTAAAGATTATTGACGTAACATCTCAAACCCTTCGGGTCAGTTTCTAACCTTCCTATCTATCTATACATGTCCGTGCTTGTTTTTTATTTTTTGTAATTTTGTCTCCTGTTTTTTTCGTTGACATTCTAATTTGGCATAATTATTCTCGATAGCATTTAACTTTTATTCTGCTGTGTCATGTTTGTCACACTCCTGGTAAACGCATATTGTTTCTCATCTTTATTCCTTGTCGAATGTCTGATCTATTGATTTTTTTAGTATTCCACTATCATGCATATGAATATTTCTGTTTTAGGTGCGATTATATATTAGTCAAAAGGTGTTTAATCCAAGTTATCATGCATTATAGGCGTTGTACTTCATCGTAAAGATTTATCCTGTAATATCCTGTCTCCTGTCTGGAAAGGCTAATAGTTTGCAAGTTTTGCCCTTTTAAAAAAATATATTATTGTTTTTATTTAGGCTATATAGATATCCCTTTCTCCTTATTTTAGGGAATTCTTTCAACCGAAAGGGGCCAGCGAGCATTATCATCTTTCAATTCATGTGAAAGATCTTCAATTGAGGTGAGCTTCTTCTCTGATTAGCTTTCTGGTCCTATGCTACTTTTCATGGGTGATATTTCTTAGATAATTCTTATAATGGAGGACTATTTCCCATGGGCAGTACTTTTATCAGCAGAATGCTGATGGCTAAGATATAAGATATGGTTCTTTAAAAGAGTTGTGAAAATTGATTATAAGAGTCATATAAGGATACTTATGAATACATAAATAGTCAGTGACTACATTCAAAAAGTAAATGATGCGTATTGGATTCCCATCCTTGTAGGTGCATGGCAGGGGCGTGAACCTTGACATTGTGGAAAAGATCTTATTAGATAGCCAAAAGCAGTTCAAAGGTAATTATTCCATGAACCTTGACATTGTGGCAAAGATCTTACTAAGCAGAATCTCTAAGTAGGACTCTCATGGTTGTGTTAATGATCCCACCTCATCAATATCTATATAAATCCTGTGAATCTTTCCTCCTACTATATGCTATAATTTCTTGTCAAGTATCTTGAAATAATTGAAAACTGAAATCTAATGGTACTGAACGATGGCTATTATTTATCATTGACCATATAATTCTTGATGAAAATTAAAACCAAAAAATGGAGGGTACTGATGAAGTCATAGAGGCATATGAAATCTTCTTGAATATTGCTTGCAATCGTGCAAAGTTGTCCTGATTGATTTTTAGACTAGAAATGCCTGGGATTATTACAGAAAGTCAGTTAACGTATATAAGTACCTCTATTACATTCTGTTTATGACATGGACAGGTCTGTTTAAACGTATTGCATTCATGTTTCATTCCTCATTTTACAATCACTCAAGAATGGTTTGTTTTGCGCCCCCCAGCTGAGAACTTTTCACTGGAGAAGTCCGAAGTGTGGTCCACAGATAATAAAAACTTTGATAGATGGATCTGTCAGCTTGTGTACTGTATGGTAGCTTTATGTGAGGATGTCCCAATAAGGTATCTGTCTGGTTTCTATTTACTGGAGTTATCCATTGAAATTATTCAAGTAAATTGCACTAAGTGGATCATTGTTGCTGCTTTGTTTGACAGGTTATGCCAGAACATAGCAATGGTGAAATCTGAAATCTCTGAGCTTCTATTCCCTAGTGTTGTTGTTAGTCTGGCGGGAAGGATAGGGACGGATATCAATTTACAAGAGTTAATTACGTCACAGGTATTTCTTCTATTTTGTGATCCTACCAGTAATGCTTTGTTTTTACTCGTTTGCGTTGTTTATTTTCTGGATATCTCTGTTTGGCGAGCCAAATCCACTTCCCTTGTGCACTCTTTCTTGGTTTTGTGTGTAGTACATATCTGCTTACTGGTATGTTTCTCAATCTTGACCGCGCTGACATAAAAAAAAATTAGATCTATGGTTTGATTTTTGTTGGTGAGCTAAACATTATAATCTTCGTTTGCTAATTCTAGTTGTATACTTTAAGGTAATTCCTCTACCTGGTGGTTGCTGCATGAGTTTCTTCTAGGATCGGGTATGTTGCAGAAACAAATAATATATGGTCACTTCGGCTTAAGCTTGTGTTTCCATTGGCAGGTGAAAGAGCATATCTTCATCGATTCAAACAAGCTAACAAAATCAAAGCAAATTATGCTAAATACCCTGAACGAACTGCGGATGTGTTATGTTCTTGAAAGATCGATTGTTTCTGGACAAACTAAGAGAGAAAAGGTCAATTGTTTTCCTGCTTAAGAAATAAGCTTCAATAACGAGAAAGTAAAGCTATTTATGGGGAGTGTATAAGGACATTTTGCTATTTATAGTGAACTCTGTATATATATATATTATATAGTTTTTTAGATGCTTATAAAATATGAGAAATGATCAAAACTAACTTTTGAATATTCTTGCAGAATGCTTACAGTTCAAGATCTTGTTCCACAGCTGCTAAGACTAGAGACGTGGAAACAGCAGTAAATGGATTGGCAACGTCCATAACTACAAATTGGGACAAGGTGTATATTAGTTTTAATTACAATATGTTTTGCTCCGAGGATGAGCATGCCTTGTCCATGCATTTCATGTGTCTGGTGTTACTTAACATATCCTTCTCAAAAATTGTTTTAGGCTTCCTGCTAAGATTGGCAACTATGTTTTATAGGAAATTAGTATAGGTGTCACACCTATAGTTTTAATGATTGTGATATGCCTTGTTATATTTAGTGTTTATGTCATATAAGAAAAGTTACTTTTAAATGATCAACTTCGAGATTTAGTGACTTAATTTTCTAGTAAATTGATGCAGACCGTATTTACCCCTTTCAGTTATGTGCTACTTCTACGATTAAAGGCATTTGGTGTTAATTCATATTTTTGTACAAGTATTTGTGTATCATTACATATGGCGCTAGCTGGCTAATCAGTGATTTCCCTTGTTTTTATTTTTGATATCTTCATAATACAGCGTGACTTTTGTTGATCAGGTTTATTGGCTTTCCATTGATTATCTTGTTGTTGCCAGATCAGCAGTAGTGAGTCATCGTTTTCCTGAATCATTAACCAATATAAGATAGAGGCTCGGAAATTCTTTGCAGTATATAGCTCTTCTCGTTTTCTCAGGTCTGTGGTGCATATTTGACCGCCTCCATGTATGTGGAGTATTGGTGTGAGGAGAAATTTGGCAATCTAAGCCTCGGAGATCCTGATTTTTCTTATCATGATATGGTAATCATAAGGAATGCATGTTATCTATTGGCGTATTGTACTGGATAATCCATGGTTTCCATCTTTTTGACCAAATAACTAATAAGCATGTCGCCTAAATCATCGTCATATATGAAACTTATTGAATGCAAACTATGTGGTCTCCATGTAGAAATGGGCATGGTTCCATGCTGCAGAAAGAGTGCTTATGTTTGTGCCAATTTCTAATCATTCCTTCTTTTTTTTCCGTTAACAGTTGCCAGATCATGTTGAGATACTTGTATCTGCAATAACAAGAATAAACGAGCCTGACAGCTTGTATGGGGTTATACATTCAAACAAGGTTCGTTTCTGATACTAATATTCTGTCCCACAGAGCACATATCGGATATTTCATCAACACAACTCTTGCCTAGTGGAAGTGATTGGCTAGTCTGTAGATTCCTGAACGTGTTAACATTAACCCTTTTGTTACCTACTGTAGGAATATTATAAGGAAACTGACACGTCCACTGTTAATATCAAATGCGTGTACTACGGGGTCCAAATAGAGAATCAGCTAACCAGTCTGCTTATATCAAGTGAAACGGGTCCAAATAGAAAATTACAATCAAATAACGAAACCAGAAATACTTAGTAAAATTGGTTAGATAACGAAACAACTAGTACCTAGAAAAGTTGGTTAACTATCTAAAAATTATAAATTGGTTAGATTGTATTTCTTTTTTAAATTATTGTTGATACTGAACAGTAAAAAATCAAATGCTAATTGGTATGCATCATATTATTTTGGTGGATCATATATGTGAATAATGGTGTCTGTTTCTGTTACATGGATGCAATCGGAAAGTTGTCTGCTCAAATAATTACATTCGAGCATGAGGGAAACTGGACTAGGGCACTTGAGTATTATGACTTGCAAGCCCGTTCACAAAAAATTGTGGGGTCTGGCGTTTCTGAAAGTCTAGAGGTGGGGCAATTTCAGCCAACAAATAGTGCACGGCATTCTGTTTATGGTGAAGGGGAGGTCGAGAGACAACCATTCAAAGGACTCATTAGATCGTTGCAGCAGACAGGCTGTATGCATGTCCTAGATCTTTATTGTCGTGGCTTGACTTCCCGGGAAGGATACTTTCAGTATGATCCAGAGTTCATCGAATTGCAGGTATGCACCCGGGTTTGGTTAAATTTTCTCCTTTTTGCCAATACATGGAAGTCACATTTCTCGATGCGGTTGTTGGGTAATACATAAATATTTCATGTGGTAAAGAAAAGATCTTGAAGGAGTATCTTAGCAACAATATTTACCTGATAGTAATTTTTTGGTTGGAACATTGGCCCAAACCCTGCTTTAACAATAATCAAAGAAGACTCTTAGGGTGATAATTCAGCTGCAAATCGGCTTCTTGCTTGCAGTATGAGGCTGCATGGCGTGCAGGAAAATGGGATTTTTCTTTACTTTATCCGCAAACGCACTGCCAACCTCTGCAACATGTCAAGAACAATAATTATCATGAAAATTTGCACTGGTAACACATGTCTATTCTTATGTACCATTGATTTTATTCTTAGCCATTAGATATCTTATTCTGCTTATACCTATAGATTGCACCAAATTTATCGAACATCTTATCAACTCTGAATTTGCCGCTGGTCTTAGAGCTTTTATACAAAACTAAAAGGAATGATATGTTACAGAGGAGTTGAAGTCAAATTGCTGATATCTGGCTTTTTTCCTTTTTCTTGGGTCATGTCCTAGTTTCAGTGGTCACTTGAGATGAAGTCTTATTTAGCTATGAAAGGTCCTCAATGTTACGCATGAGAAACTAGCTCTCACTTTAGGTGTCTCGATTTCACCATCTTTTAACATGTTTAATTTTCAGTTGTTTGAGAGCATTGCAAGAAGGGGATTCCGATGGGTTTTATGGAAAATTGAGGGATACGAAAAAGGTAATAAACTAATAATACATGATTTCTGATAATTACCATCGGATTGGAAAGTTGCAAATTCCTATGTGGTAAGAATATTTGCTTTTTCTTTTTTTCAGGAGCTTGTGTTGTCCGTTTCCCGTGCAAGTGAAGAAAGCACTGAATTTATATACTCAACAGTGGTGAAACTTCAGGTATGAAGTTATAAATTGACATTAAAGCACAACACCTTCTTCCATTATACTTGTCATTTGGTTGGCAAATTATAATTCTACTCCTTGTTGTTCATGTTTTTAATTTGATAATGGTCTTTCTCTTTTCCATACCCGTGACCCTTTATAGATTAGCACACCCTGTGAATGTCATACTTTGTTCCATGGTTAAGGCCATCTTGAGCTTATTTGGCAAATTACTCTGCAAGAGCTGTTAAGAGAGCATATCCAGGTGTCACGAGTTCCTAAACTTAACTATGTTGAGATGTCCAAATTTCTTTAAAATACGTTTTATTTCAATACTTCCTCACAAAACTATATCCCATAGATTACACATTTCATGTGTGAACTTTAAAGCCAGGGGATTCATGAATGCAAACAGCGTGTTCCTTAAGATCTAAGGATATGTGCTGATGCTAAAGATTCTGTGTCTCCTTGGTGAACAATAGTACTGACTTTCCCCACATTTTGATTTTTGATGTTTTATTATGTCCAGATTCTTCATCATCTTGGACTAGTTTGGGATCTTCGCTGGACAACATCTTTACATCAAAGTGTGCATGGCTATCCAGTCAAAAAAATGGCATGTGCAGACCCCGTGACACCCACAATGAATCAGGTGTGTTCCCTCGTAATTTAGTTTCTCAAGTGGTTGTTCAGTAGCTTCTAGAGTCTAGTGAATGATTTAAAAGCTTCAAGATTTTATGTTATTAGTAATAAGTCATAATTTGGAAAAATACCAAGGTTATTTAGGATCTTTCATTTACAGTTAGATTTAAGTCTTGTGAGTGCATGTATATACGCAAACTAAATAGAAGCTCAGTGAGATAATCTTGTTACCGGACCCTAAGTTTAATTATGAAATACAGTTGTCTTGGCTAAATAAGGATTGGAGCTCTATTATTATGCAAACTCAGTTGCACATGAATTTGTTGGAGCCATTTATTGCATTTAGGCGAGTTCTCCTCCAAATCTTGGGATGTGAGGAATGTACCATGCAACATCTTTTGCAGTCTGCTTCGTTACTTCGCAAGGTATGTACAATTTGAAAAACAGTTTCACTTGTAGTAAAATGCAGTGGACCAACACATTATCTGTTGTTTTCAGGGAACAAGGTTTTCTCTAGCTGCTGCGTCTCTGCATGAGTTCAAGTTTATTTGTGCAAGAAGTGATGGACAACAGCCAGTTCCAGATTGGCTTGGAAAGGTACATTTTGATGACTAATCCTGCATGTTATGTTTTGCGGAATTGGAACGGCTTCCTTTTTCTTCCGTAATAGTACATATTTCTATGGAGACGTTTTCCTTATTCACGTCTATGAGGATGAGACCAAAGTCGCAACTAAATTCTGATTTCTCCTACTTATACCGGCACCTCCTGTCCCTAGGACATTAAATAGTTCTAACTGAACGAAGGCATACAATACAATACTTGTTTTCTACGTGTATTAGTTACTTTAGTTTAGATTTTAGAACATGACAACATATCTGGCTCACAACTAGAAATATGCTTTCCAGTAACTTTTTGTGCTTTCTCAGCTTGAAGAGGCGAAGCTATTACATGCCCAAGGGCGCCATGAAGTTTCCATTAGTCTTGCAAGCTACATTTTACATAATTATGAATTAAAAGAAGAGGCTTCAGATATATATCGTGTGATTGGAAAGTGGTTAGCGGAAACCAGATCTAGCAAGTAAATAGAATATTATTTTTTATTTTGGCTTAAAGCAGTTTCCATCTTTGCTCTTTATGAGCTTCTAAGAAATTTTAACTTGGTGTTTTTTTATTTGCTTTCTCTTCAAAATAGTTCTAGAACAATTTTAGAGAAGTACCTCAGGCCTGCAGTTTCGCTTGCTGAAGAACAGAGTTCCAAGATCTGCAAAAGGTTGGTAGATAGACAAAGTCAAACTTGGTTTCATCTGGCTCATTATGCAGATGCTCTATTCAAGAGTTATGAGGAAAGACTCTCCTCCAGTGAATGGCAAGCTGCAATGCGGCTACGAAAACACAAGGTCTCCACCTTGGTTGCTCAAATTCATTTTTTAATATTTTCTTTTTTTCTTTCTGTAGTTTTTCTTGTGTGTGTAGGATATGCTTTTTCTTTTAGCCTTCTTTTAGGTTATCAGTGATAGTTCTAAACATCTTCAACTTCAAAGTTTGTTCTTCTTCTGTTCTGGAAGAAACTGGGGGTTACTAACTAGTGTGCTTAATATTTCAGACGAAAGAGCTGGAGGTGCTTATTAAACGGTTTAAGAGTTCAAAGAAGGCAAGTAGTAGTCTACTTCAGTTTTTCCGATCTCTAAAAAATATCTTATCAAAGCATAATATGATTGCCAGTCTAGGCAAGTTTCTCATTTGATTTTTCCTTTGGACTTTTACTGTACTAGGCGGAGCAATCTGACTATTCACTAAAGATCCAAGAATTGCAGAAGCAACTAACAATGGATAAAGAAGAAGCAGAAAAACTGAAGGTGCTCTTTATTCTGCCCGATAGTCTGTCTGCTAGGGATAAGTAGTCATGGTTTTTGCTAGATAGGTGATATGTGCTGATTCATGATCTTCCTCTTTCTCCTCAATCGTGTAGGATGACAGGGATAACTTTCTGAAGCTTGCATTGGAGGGTTATAAACGTTGTTTGGAAATTGGTGACAAGTATGATGTTCGAGTGGTAAGTCAATTTAGATATTTCATGGAGGCTTGCACGTAATGTAAGATGTAAATTAGTGTCTAGATTCTATCCTTTATGAGAGATAAAATTCCGGAAGAAAATTATTTAGTTGTTAGGTTACATTATCTAATGAATCTGCATTTTTGTGTTTTGCTATTGTGAATTATTCACTCTAGAACTAATCAGAGTTGGATTACATATATTTCTTCACACCTATCGATGAGTAAGGATGGATATATTTAGTGGTCTTTAATGGTCTAACTTATCTTCTTTTTTCCTGTTTTTGGGTTGCTGTATCTGGATGCTTGTCAACGTTTCTCAGTCGAGTTTGTGTTTGTATTGTTAGTGGTCATTTCAATCTTTTTTTTTGGTTTTGGGTACATGATGAAGTATATTTGATTTAGATCCATGTGAACGATAGATATCTAGTTCAGTGCTTAATCGAAAGTGTGGCTTTGTACAGATAGGTTTGGCGCATATAGACGCATACATATGTATCCCAGATTCACGAGAGTGACCATTAAAGTCATATATTTTATACGTTTTTTTAGTTGAAATTTATGTCCAAATTTATCTCACATTATCCCAGAAAGATTTCAACGTTTTCTCTGGCTATGTAGAAGCATATTTGAAAGGTTTAGCAGAAACGTGGTATACTCCATTTATTGTTATAATTCGGGAACACTGTTGGAACTAATTTTTCATCCTACAGGTATTTCGACAAGTATCCATGTGGTTCAATCTTGCCTCCCAGAATAATGTTATTGATAACATGTTGAGCACCATTAGTGAGGTACTTGACTAATGGTATCAGATTTTATCTGCAATAGAGAAGGAAGTCTTTGGTTTTGTCTCCAGTTTTTTTGGTTAATTAAGCAATTTTCATGTCCCTAAACATTCTTGTAGGTACAGTCTTACAAATTTGTACCACTTGTTTATCAAATTGCTTCAAGGTTGGGCAGTTCCAGGGATGAGTCAGGATCTAACAGCTTTCAGGTGGGATGCATTTGTACTTGGCTATTGCAGAAATATAAGACTATCATGCTAATCTCTACGATTTACTACTTGCAGTCTGCTCTGGTTTCACTTATCAGAAAAATGGCCATTGATCATCCATACCATACAATCTTTCAGGTTCTGACGAACATTATCTAATTTAATTTATGTTTCTTCTTTCCTCGTCAGTTAACTGGCAAAGTAGAATCCTTGAATGTCCCATCACCTATAACATCCCGAATCTGTTAAAAAGGTGAAAACAGTAAAGTCTGTTGTTCTGTGTAGCATCCCATCGAGATTACATTATTATCAAGTGACTTTTTTTCGTCTTTCATCGAAGTTACCATTCTTAATGCTGGATACATATATCGTATTTTCCTCTTTCTTTTGATTCTAGCTTCTTGCTTTGGCAAACGGTGACCGTATCAAGGATAATCAACGTAGTAGAAATTCTTTCGTGGTGGATATTGATAAAAAGCTTGCAGCAGAGCATCTCTTGCAGGATGTATCACATTATCACGGGCCTATGATTAGACAAGTAAACCTTACTTTAACCTAATCTTATGCATCGTAGACCATTTTGCCAGGTTTATTATCAGAAAAGTCTGATTTTTTTTTTTCAGATGAAACAACTGGTAGATATCTACATCAAGCTTGCAGAGCTTGAAACAAGGAGAGAGGTCTGATATTTCTTTTGAGTTTAGAGAACGTATTTTGTTATGTTGTTTGCTGAACATTTTTTGAAACGTTTGTGGAACTCTTTCCTTTGCAGGATACGAATAGAAGGGTAGCACTACCAAGAGAAATTCGTAGTGTGAAACAGCTGGAACTTGTAAGAACACCATTTCTCAGTTTATGCATTTGCATTTTTATCTAGCTTTGGCATAATTATTAGCTTGTAGGACACCATCTCGCTGGTCTAGATAGAAAATTTTCTGGAAACTAAGAAATCATCTGTGGGTCATCTTGTTGGGCATTCCTATACATACAATGAAAATGTAATGGCAGCGATAGATTTTTCAATTTGTTTAGCAACTTCATTCCTATGTTTTCATGTGATCCTAATTTTTTCATATGCTACCATGTATACTGTTTTGAGTATGTTGCAACTCCTAACAAGATCAATATTTCGCTGAATGAATTGTGCTTATATAGGCTATGAATGGCTGCTGTTTTTTTATAAAAACTAGATTCTCTAGTATAGGAAAACCAAAAATCTAAAAACTTGAATGATGGAGTATAACAAAACACACTTCTGAATTTTATAAAAACTAGTTTATTAAATTCTTGAATGGTGAAAAAAACTGATTTTTAGAAAAACAAAAACCAAAAACTGTCTCAAAATCACTCACCATTCAAAGCTATAGTGCTTTATTTTCTTGCAAGCATGTTTTCCATTTTCTTCCTATTTCGGTTATCCACTGCTTTTTTTTTATGCTTCTGAGGTATGTGTCAAAACTTGCATTTATTTCGCTTATGTTTGAGTTTAGGTACCTGTAGTGACTGCTACGATTCCTGTTGATCGTAGCTGCCAATACAATGAAGGGTCGTTCCCTTCTTTTAGAGGTTTATCAGATTCTGTTATGTAAGTCCCTGCTCAGACAATCAATATAACATTTCTTTTCGACATTTTTAGTTTAAAAGAGTACCCTTATTTGAACCCATGTCTTTTGGATGATATGCAGAGTGATGAATGGTATAAATGCTCCAAAAGTAGTTGAATGCTTTGGTTCTGATGGCCAAAAATATAAGCAACTTGCAAAATCTGGAAATGATGACCTCAGACAAGATGCTGTAAGAGTTTCAGAAGTTTTACTTGCAATGTCTGTAATATGATATATCGTGTGTGGCATTGTCCCTGTACTGGAAAACAACTGAAAATATGCTGACAGAGCCAAGATACGTATAGAATGGTCTCGTTATGCAAAGTGTGTACTATTTCTTTCAGGTTATGGAACAATTTTTTGGCCTCGTCAATACTTTTCTACACAATAATCGGGACACATGGAAGAGAAGATTAGCTGTGCGCACATACAAGGTACGAGACTGTGACTATCTACAAGAGGTTCTCTGTTTCTTAGAGAAAATTGATCCATTCAGTACGTTGAAATCTTTTTTTTTATAATGCATATATATATATATATATATAAATTGTTTTATATTTTTCAGGTTATTCCTTTTACTCCAAGCGCTGGTGTTCTTGAGTGGGTCGATGGCACAATTCCACTTGGAGATTATCTTACAGGAAGGTTGGTCAGGAGAGTAGAATTTACAGTAACATGTTACACCAATCTCTCCATGTCATGACAGTTCGAAACTATCTGTTTGCATATTGAATCTTAGCTCAAGGAGTGAGGGTGCCCATGGTCGTTATGGCATTGGAGACTGGAAATATCCCAAATGCCGAGAACATATGTCAAATGTAAGTTCATTTTTTTCTCAGATCTTCTTAGTTGGCCTTCACTGATTTCTGGTAATTTGCCTTAATTGATTTTCGGTGACCGGTCGCTTGTAGGCGAAGGACAAGCGCAAAGCCTTTTTAGATGTCTGCAAAAATTTCAGGTTCCTTTCTTTGTGAAACTTTAATATAACGTACTCTGTAAATACTGGTTGGTGGCTGACCAATCCATCCCCTTTTGCAGGCCTGTCATGCATTACTTTTTCCTGGAAAAGTTCCTGCAGCCTGCTGACTGGTTTGTGAAGAGGCTTGCTTATACACGTAGTGTTGCAGCTAGTTCAATGGCAAGTTATCCATTTTTATATGAAATTTATTCTCTCATTCAGTTTTTAAAGATGGGAATTTCAATCTCTGCATAGTTTAGAATATAAATGTGAATAATCATTCGTACCCTGCTACATGACGTAAATTAAGCTATCAGATAAAGTGGAATACATATAGGAAGCTGTTAAATCTTAGATGAGTTGAAAATTTTCTTAAATGCCCGTACCAATTAGCCACTTGATCTTTTTTTTTTTTTGTTAATTGACTCCGGTCGGACGTGTTTCTATTCTTAGTTGGGCCATCTGGAATAAATATGTTCTTAAGTTTTCCCTCTGATAATCTCCTTTTGAAAATTTGGCATTTGATTTGTTATCAGGTTAGTTACATCGTTGGTCTTGGTGACCGACATGCCATGAATATCTTAATCGATCAAGCCACAGCAGAAGTTGTCCACATTGATCTTGGAGTTGCCTTTGAACAAGGATTAATGCTCAAGACTCCTGAAAGGGTGTGTTCTCTTCCATCTGCTCTCTTTATATATTTAATTAGTCTTCCTGTGTGAGTATATATAATCTTTTCACGATTCTCATTTGTTCATTTTTGTTCTGATTTGACAGGTTCCGTTCAGACTGACAAGAGACATAATTGATGGAATGGGTATCACAGGAGTGGAAGGCGTTTTCAGAAGATGTTGCGAAGAAACCTTGTCTGTGATGCGAACAAATAAAGAGGCGCTGCTTACAATTGTCGAAGTAATCAGATCTGAAAGATTATATTTAAAAAATCAGAAGTATTTTTGAATGCTTAATCAAGCTCGCTTTCTTTGCAGGTATTTATACATGATCCTCTATACAAATGGGCCCTGTCCCCCTTAAAGGCTTTGCAAAGACAGAAGGTACCTCGAATCCTTATAATTAGAATTGCAAATGAACACTGCAATGCATGTGGTTGTAGCCTCTGCAAAAAGGTTAAGAAGTGGGCTTAGTTATGGATTCTTGCATATAGAGAAGGCCATTACGCAGATTTGCCTGTTATTAAATAGATGACATTTTCTAGCTCTTTCTTTGATAATTTTTCTTGATGTAAAGTATTTGATGTTCCATTTCATTGTCTAGTTCCAGATGAAATTTCAATTCAATATTAGGATATCTAACATCCTTTTGAATTTGTCGTCGTCGTTTCTCACACAAAGGTCTTTGATTCAGGAAACTGAAGATTATGATGGCATGAACTTGGAAGGGTTACAAGAGGAATTCGAGGGAAACAAGGATGCTACGCGTGCCTTGATGCGTGTCAAGCAAAAACTTGATGGCTACGAGGGTGGTGAGATGAGAAGCATACATGGACAGGTAAGTTTTCTGACATTTAAATCAAAGGCTAAAACAGAAAAAGCTAACTTGTTTTTGTTTCACAATTTACTGAAGTGTATTTCATTGCTTTGTAGGCACAGCAACTAATACAAGATGCAATTGACACAGATCGTTTAGCCCATATGTTCCCTGGTTGGGGAGCTTGGATGTAAAACCAGCCTTCTTCTACATGTTCCAACTTTTTCGTCTGTAAATAGAGGTCTTATGTAAAGTTCAAACTGTTCGCTCCCAAATTTTGTCTAACTCAGGATGGGAGCGTTCTAAAAATGGCTATTGCGTGGTACAGAACAAATATGTGAAGCAACATGCTCAAGCCTTAATATATCACTTATGCGAGTGATTTTGATCATAATTAGAAGAATCTCACTATACCATATTTTATTATCTTTCCACAAGGAAAAACAAAGTACAAAAATTAGGTTTAGGCAAGTACAATTTGTTGGAATAAAGCTAAGGCTTTTATGTTACAGAAGGCAAACACTTACATAAAGAATGATATCTATAGATCATTGGTTGGAAGCGAACCCATTAGAATTGTGGTTTCTTTGTCGTTTTTTGTGTTTTTAAATAAACTTGAGAGGAATCGTAGAGGCAAGGTAGATACCGAATCTGATTTCTTCTCCGACGCTCGCAGCTCTCTGGAGCTCTTGTTCTGCTTTAGTTGTGCACCGCAATTGCAGTTTGAGAGTCTTGAGAAGCATCTCTTGTGGAAAACTGAGCTGCACGACCTGCATTTCTCGACCTCATCTTCCTGCTAAACATTTCATTCGATATGTTGGATCAAACAACATCTGAGTGATAACGCAGTACAGACTGAACATGATATTTCAAAGAAAATGAAGTCTAATGCCATAAAGGCTGTGTGGTAATCCAAAACTGAGACCAAGAGAAGAATTGTAATATATTCATTGCAAGTGTGATGTAAATGCTCACCTGGAATGGAAATATTAGAGAGGATGTGTCGTCACAAGCTTGTCGAGCATTACAGGGAACCCCCACATCGCAACAAATAAGGCACTGTTCTGTAATATGCTCCAGGATTTTCCTCCGAACGGTCTCGACGATTGCAGGAAGTGCTGCCATTCAAGGTTAATGCCTTTTCAATCTCTTGAATAGAAGTTAAACATACAAGGTAATAGATAAAATGTTAAACATCAAACAAGTAGCAGCGTCGTATTATAACTTGTCAATCAATTGCTAGAGAACTATAGAATCTAATTTTAAGTTCATTAGCTTCGACAGTAAAGAAGATATGTCAGCATGTGCAAGCATGAGGGAAAAGTACGCATGTGTCCTCATGAGCGCAAATCTTGGTTCAGCAAAAGAATTTCACCTGCAAATGGCCCTTTAGAAAGATCGATTAGATCTCTCAAAGCAAAAAAGTCAGTGCTCTCAAGAAGGTATCTCCGAGAACTGACTCCTTTATTAAGTGTCTTGCGGAATGGGCAGCGTACATATGGAAGCATAATGGTTATTCTTTTCCGGATGTTCATAATATGGTTCAGTGCAGGGACTTTTGAGGACAGAAAAGGGTTGACCGCACTGACACAAAGCATAGGCTGCAAAATAAGATTTGTCACAGACATCAACATAACTTCAAATTAGTATAGGTTATATCTAAAGCTTCGAACAATGAGCCAACTGATAAGTAAATCCAGACACTGGTAGTGAAAAGAAGCTAAAAATAGGACAAAGGCAATTAAATGACTTGCAGGACAGTGAAGGAACTAGAGCTTATTGCTACAGAATTAAAAATCTATGTTTGTCAAATAATGTAAGCATATAAAGGTAATAACTCTATGTGTGTACTGCTATTGCATACATATATCAAGGCAAAGGTAAAGTTTTAAACAGGCAAGTGTTCTAGCTTTGCATTCGGCAAGGGCGGAAGGAAAATAATCCAACTATCAACAGCTTTAATTTAGATAAATATTTCAAGGGTAATTAGTGTCCGGAAAATGACAAATAATTACACCAAACATCACTAGACGTAAATTTACCTGCTCGTGTATGGAGTCCAGATATGATTTTGCCAATTGAGAAACTGGATAACGATTAAAGTCCCAGTGATGTAACACTCTCGCTGGCAGAACTGCCATGTCATTCGTATGGCAAGAAGAGCAATACAATTGACCAGTATACTCGCAAAGCCGAGGCTTACCCCACCCAAGAGCTTTCACAAAGTCCCGCACAAGAGTGGCTCCATCATCAAAGTATCTGTGGCATCCAGCACAAATATAATGCTGAGCTTCTAGCAACTGCTTTACTGATTTGTGAGGGCGAATATCAACAATGAATGAGATGGTATTTCCATATGAAGAACTCGTTGCAGCAGGAGTGATGCCCGCAGAGCCGGTTGGAGATACTACAGAATCCGACCCTGAAAAATTAGCACATGCATCTTGAGGGGACAAAAACCGAAGTAATGCATTTGGAAGTGTGGGAAAAAATCGGGACTGGAGAACTGAATTTAAGCAATCTTGAATAAGGACAGTCCTTTCAGCAACGGCATTGGGCGATGTTCCAAATATTTTTCTGGATTCTTTCTCCACAGAGGCCCATGGAGTAGGAAGCGTCCAGCCTTGATCAGCAAATAAAGATGTCAATCGACGATACAGACTATAAAAGTCACGATATCTTCTTTCAATTTCCCACTTGTCTTTTCCGCTCCAAACCCTTATGACATACACTGTGTATTCCTTCACCCCAACCAATCTTTCACTCAGCGAAACATCACCTTTCTTTTGCTTTACCCCGACAACTTCAACCCTATCAATCCTAAATCGCTGGGAAACCATTGGAGATGAGTCATCTCGACCCGATGCTGTAGCAGTTTGTCCCTCATCCCTGTTAGGTAAGGAGAGCTGTAATTGAAACATCTTGTCATTTTTTGAAAATCTTGCCCCAGATGATTCCCCAGAGTCAAGCAGTATTTCTTCCATATCATGAACAAAGTCATCATAGAAGTCGTTAAGCTCTGTGTTCTCCTTCTGCAAGATGAGTAATCCCAAACGATAAAGCTCTTTCAAAATTAAAAGATCCAAATCAAAAGGAGACAAAGTAGAATCTACGAATTTTACAGATTGCAGGAATCCTTCTTAATAAACAATTGACTAATGATGGGGACAGTAACAAAGCAGTCGTAGGACAACATTCAGTTAAACCCTTAGATTTTACACTGTTTAGAAGTGAGAGGAGCAAAATAAAATGAAATGCACTGTTTACCCAGAAACAGAGCATGGAAATGCAACAGACTTGGACATAACCCAAGGACATATTCTATAATAAAACCTGAGTTTGCTTGACAGGCCGAGAAAAAATGAAGTAAACATTGTTTCATGTATTAGGCAGCTGACCTTAGGTTGTGTGTAAGTGACTTGTAAGGCATTTGTTACAGGATGAAAATCTCTAGATGATGACTTATCAGAGTTCCGAAATGGCAACAACGTTTCTGAGGTGCACTCTCCAAATAGATTTGACTGTTTTGCATTCTCAGGTGATTCATCAAGTATTCCGGAATAAACATCACCATTACGGCCACAAACCCCACCTGAAGAATCTTCGTTTCCTAACTCAATTGGTGTAATATCTAGAACGTCGTCAGCGCTACAAGATTGAAGGTAATTCATGACTACAGATCTATCTTCAGTTTGGTTGTTGTTAAGACAACTGTCACGAAGAGACTCATTTGTTACCAGTGATTGAGAAACCACCAAGTTATTTTTGACTTCAGCACTCAGGTCTCCAGAATCTCTGACAGTTATGCTGTCTCTGACTTCGTCACCTTGTTGCCTTTGAGTCAAGATAGTTAAAGCTCTAGATCTTAGTATATCTTCACTATTTGCACAGAAGTCACCTACATCTGGAGCATGTTTAGTTCTCAAAGTTACGTTTGTATTCTCTTCCCCTTTTCCTTCATGAGCTACATCTGGAAGCTTTTGTAAAGCTACAGAAAATGATTTTGTGGATGTCTCTTCACTTTCAGTACACCCTTTGTCACGCTCCTCGAACACGCTGAGGTCAAAAGGAGTGTCAACAAGTTCTGTGGCTTCAAGCTCAAATTCATCCCAATCATTTGTACCAAAGGCGGTGGAAGAATTGATGAGAAATGGATTGTCGTTCTCAGCTTTAGGCTCCTTTATATATGATAAATTCCGTGGAACATATTTACAAGAATGACCATCTGTATCACTAAATGAGTCATCACCATCAGAATGTTCATCATCTATTGAACTTCCATCTTCTCTATCTATACCACTTGTCTCGAATTGTAAATCCGATCTACACAAAATATCCCTGTCTTCCATTTCATCCAACTGATTCTGAAAATCTTTTTTTATTGTAGCTTCACCACACATGTCTTCATTACATCCAGTTTCTTGGATCATCTCGGTGTTCACATCCTCAGGCTTTAACCCGCGTGTACTACTAGTTCTACCATTATAAAATCCATTCATGGTACCCTCATCAGAAAACTGGATTCCTCGATTACCTAATCGTATCTTATCTAAAGAGGAGAGCTTCATTAGACTTGGTCCCAAGCTAAAATCCTCAAACTCTGTAGCATCTCCAGACAATAAACCTCCCTTAAAAGAGCCAAATTCAGATTCCAACGAATCGTGAAACGGTCCAGTCGAGCTACACATACTAGGCGTTCCCAAAGCCGAATTCGCACTACAATACCGCTCAAACTCTGATTCACCACAGGACGAGTAATGTAACGATGAGCATGGCGATAAATCCCGACCACTTTCCTTCTGCAGTAATTGATCAGAGAAATCTAGAGAAGTGTATCTCGATGATTCCTCCTCTCCATTGATCATTTGAAACCAAAATCAAAACTGAATCGACCCGAAAAAGAACAGTAATTTAATATGAATTAATCAAAATCGATCAAGTGATCACAAACGGAGACGGATACTCGCACCAACTGGTGCAGATCCAAGTACGCCGAAATACCCCAATCAGAAGAAATTGAATATGGAAATTGATCACCTAAGTACTTGATAAAGACAAAGCAACTGAGATTTTAGGCGCACGACTGGAAGATACGTCAATTCGCTACGTCTCTGTGCTTCGAGCTTCTTCGTTTTCTTCGAATTGAATTTTACCGGAGCCAAAAGAACGAGACAGGCATAAGAAGCATGAAGGCAAGATTGGCACAGCGACGCGGACAGTTTCTGAAATTTTCCACTATTTTCTTTTAATAATTTATTATTATAATATATTGTGCAATAAAAATACAATTTGATTTTTCATTCTCCTACGTATTCTCTTTAATTACGAATTCAGCCCTCATACTTCGTATTATCACCTACTAAACCCCATAAAATATTAAATATTACAAAGTAATCCGAGATAGTACAATAGTATTTGATTAACCCATAAGATTGAATCCAGAGTCCAGACTACATGCCAAAAGCAAGCAAGAATTTATAACATTGCTTTTTATTGTCACTTTGAAGCAAAAATGGCCTCTAAATCTTTATAAAGTCCTTTAGGTCGGGATTTGTAATCTGAAGATGAGTCTTTAGAAGAGCTTCCACTTGTCTTTGTTCCCCAAATGCTACTGCTCCAACCGCTTTTGCTACATGAAGGATCACTAGGAACCTTACTATTGCTCCTGTCTCTTGTGAAGCTAGACTTTGCCATTTCCCTAATCTGTCTCATCCATGGCTTGTCCAAGCTACCCGAGCTTCGGCTTCCAGAAGAATTTCTATACCTGTTTTCTGGAGTTGAGAAAGCAATGCCTCCATTGCTGCTGCTTTTCCCTTCTAGTTGAGCCGTGGGGATCTTGCTCTTCATCAGTTTCTGAGGCAAGATTAAAGCGGCAAGTCCAATGATAAACATCTTGAGACCACTCAAGAAGGATCTGTTGATCTGGTCTAACCGCTTTGTCTGTTTGTACAGTGAGTACCATTCGTTGCACATCTGAGCAATGAACCCAATCAAGAACAATATGACCATGAATATCCCCAGTTTCTTTCCATTCGCCGCTGGATAGTCTTTAGTCAAGAGCATTAGACATGAGGCAAATAGACCGACTTGACAGGCTATAGAGATGATCTCTACTAGCTGTACCTTTTTCTTGATGAATGGCTTCTTCAGAACAAGGAAGAACAGCTGAAAGGAAGTGATGCTCAACAAGACCACTATGGGAGTTTTAGCGGTTTCATTTTCCAAGAAAGCACCAGCTATGATCCCCAAACACACTCTCTTCACAGTTTCGAGAAACGTGTAGTAAATTCTAAGGATTCCAAACAGTTTCTGTATGCAAGGAGCTTCAGCATCTTCGGTTTCATCATCTGATGCGATGATTCGATCATCTCGTTGCTTGAGTGGATTACTTCCTGAAATCTGTGTAAGCATGTACTTTGGTGGACCCCTTAAATCTTCGAAAACTGGACCTAACCTAGTTAGATAGACAGAATTCCCTGTTTTCCATGTCCACTGGCCTCTCTTACCAGGACCAAGGGTCACTCGGATGAGTTCTTGGTACCAGTGAAAATTCTGGCCTTCTTGATGAATCTCTTTATACTGTAATAACTTCCCAAGCGTAATCCCAACTGAGAGGAAGAGAAACAACGCCAAAAGCAAAATAGCTACTACGCAAAGCACAAGGATACCAACAATGACACTGGCTTCTGCAGCTCCTTGATGTTTAAAATAGCCTAAGAGCGAGGGAGAGAGAGCGAGAGAATTTAGTGCATGTGTTAACAAATATTTTTTCAACTAAAGGGATACTTTCAAGGCCGATATAAACTCAACAGATACTTTCAAAGCCAGTATTGATAATACCTTGTATGAGGTTCCTTGCAGCTTTGCAGATTGAGGGTAAGACGAGAATGAGAAGAAACAGCTCGAATCTTGGAAAGACAAACGCTCCAAAACTCCCCCTTTTCTCACTGTGTAATTTCTTGAACTTCAGTATCAGAGACAGGAATATGTGCAGTAATACCAAACTTCCTCCAATTATAGTCGTCCAAAATATGATCCTATTAAAATCTCTCCACCTATATGAAAGATAAACAAAAAAATTTGAATGAGTATGGCTTCTTACATCTAATGTAAGCAACTAATGCTGGAAAGAATATAAGAAAGAAGTATAAATGTGGATTGTAGTGACTTACACTGTTGAATGCGGTAGACCAAGAACGTGTTCTGCTTCTGGCTTAAGATATGGGGTCTGTAAACACTCATACATGTAGATCAAAACATGATCAAAAGAGTACTAAAAATGCAAAGAACAACTGTTTCTCCTTTTTACCTCAAAGAATGCTCTGTACTCCATTGCGGTGAGTGGTAATCCAAATACAGACTCAGCGTTTGTTGAAGTCTGAAGGTCAATCCTGTTGTTGTGAACCTTAGAAAAAAAGGAATGTGGACCAATGTAAGGACTTGAGGCCACCATGATCTGTTCGTTGTGCTTAGTTTCCCAAGGGAGAGGAAAATAAGGGATTATCCACTGAATGCCTCTCACAAATTCGTAGTAATCAACGGGCAATGTCACCGGTAGCCATCTCGTGAGTGCAAAAAACTGAATGTAACATGCAGTCCTCTGCACACAATTCCTTAGAGTGGTTATGTAATTTTCAGGAATAAACCAAAACAATATATATGTATTGTTATATAGAACGAGTAAAAACTCATACGAATAGGTTCCTCGTGGGGTCTGAGATCAAATAAGGAGATGGTCTTGGAAATGCGCCGAGAGAGTGAAGGCTTGTGGTTGAAAGAGTAAGGAGTCCCGCAACAAAAGATGTCACCAAGAAAATGTAAGTTGATGCCCATGAAATCACGGAGGATATCATAGGCACTGAATCTGTAAATTAAATGTACAACATTTGGACATCCATTGGCAGAAGCAGAAAAACAATTTTACTTGCACTCGATAATAGATAATGATGTGGTTAAAACACTTACAATGTGTCACTTCCAGGATGTTGGATGCGAGATTTTTGTTTCCCGCAACATCCTGAGTAACATTTTCAGGAATCTTAAGAGAAATTGTGCTGGTGTTGGCTTTTACATATACAATGTATATGCTTTCACTCAGTTCCTCAAAGCTGGCATATTGTGGAAAACAAAAGTAGCGAAAATTCCCAAGTGAATCACGTAAAGAAAATCAAGAAGTTAGAAGAAATACGAGCACTAACCTATCAAGATATCCACCTGAGATCGATACAAATGAGGAGTTAAACCCAAACACTGGCTTCATGAATTTTATCCAGACAGGGACGGTGTGCTTTCTTGTCCTCATACCAGATGTTGTGTTCAGTACAACATGAGGTCTCTCTGTATCTAAGATCACAAACGCATACACGTTTCTTTCAAGGAGAGAAACAAAACAACTACAAATATCGAAAAACAATGTGTAACTTTTTCACCATAAAGAAAAGTCAGTGGTGCAGTTGGAGATGCAGGTGTCCCATGTCTGCTTCTTATTAAATTCGAGTCCAGAGTCACTGTGACTATAGCACGCCGTGATGTATTTGTGACCTGAGCAATAAAGAGTTTGAATGTTACATTAAGGGATTATCAAATAACGAAATAAAACGATAGCACCAAATAACCTTGAGAAGAAGCACACACCATAAATGCAAAACGGCGATTCCCGTTGGTGTTTCCATCGATAGGAAGCAAATCACCTTGGTTTGTGCTTAGTAGTCTAAGAATCTCAGCTGAAGAATTCAGTACTGGTTCCGAGAAATACAGGTAAACATTCAGCTTGTCATTATCATTGGTTGCCTGCACTGTCCTAGTTTGGTTGTTTAGCTTAAGTAACTTCTCTGGGACATGAGTTCGTAGGTTGACAAACACGTTCCTTCGATCTAGATGCCAAGAAAGTTCAAATTTAGTATCCTTTATAGCTCTGAGCCTTTGTAAAAAACAGACGGAAATAAAAGGGTAAAGACACTAACCGAAATGGACAAAGAAACGCGAACCCAAAGCTCTTTTAAAATTGTTACCGGCTGTATCTGAACAAACATTCTTATTCATGACTAACACAATCCTTCCATATTGAGGATCAGGAGACAATCCCACAAGCAGTGAATATCTGAGATATTGGTCAAGAACAGTGAGTGAAGACGGTATAACTTGGCCAGCACCATAGACAAGAAGCTGTTACATAATTTTTAAACCATGTCAAGAGCTTAGAACCAGAAGACGAAAGCTTAAAAGATTGTGATGAATGTAAACAAGGTTACGTACTCACGTCGCAGGCATTCACAGATGAACAGCCGAAACCTCCTCCACCAACACATGGCTCAGTAAAAGTAATATTAACAGTCAAGTTTTGTGCACTTGTAAATGGCATTGATGCAGTCACAAAGGCTGTAGGAGAAACCGTATCTGCATATGCAGTTTTACAGATTGAATAAGGAAAAGGGAGTGTGAAATCCGACAAAATTTAAGCAATACAAGGAAATATGTTTTCTGAAACAAAGAGAGATATGAGGAGGGTACATAGAGAAGCCGCAGAAGACAGACAACTTCGATCTATGCTAAACAAGAAAAATTCAGGACGAGAATCAAAGAGGTGCAAGAATCGTTTGTTTACCAACATTCCAGTTATAGCTATTGCAGCCAAATCCATGGGTCCTATTTGCGCAGACCTTAACTGTGTGACTACCGTCTAGCAACTTCGAGTAGGAAACTTTTTTTCCATGGCAATCCAAAGTAGTACGGTTATCTAGCTGCAGTTACACAATCTATTTTTATCAACAGACATGACTTGAACACGAAAAAGCTTCACATAATGAAAAAAAATTCTTGTCAAAATAAAGATCCAAAACTTATTTTGGCATGAGAAATCTCCAAGACTCTTACACAGAAAAATGTCTTTGGCCATTCACAAAAGCTAAATAGGCAGTAAACCAAACTTTAAATAATTCGAGACAATTCTTGATTTTAAACTCAAAACTCTAATCTCAGCCAGCATATAGATATTAGCATAACATTAAAATTTTGTAATAGGCAAGTCACATAATTCAACCTTGCAATGGAATCTGCAGCTTGAACAAGTTCTGTTTCCATCTTCAAAAGCTTGAAAGGAGAATTTGGCAGAGCGAAATCTGGATATAGCAGGAGGTGCTTGCAAGAACTTCAGAGAGAGCTTTGAGCCGTAACAGTGATGAAACCTGACACAGAAAGGGGAAAAGACAACCCAGAAAAGAAAAAGAAGCCATGCACTTTTAAGTAGACCCATTTCTCCAAAAAATGGAGCAAAAATCTTAAGCCTGAAACTCCTAATGATGCAATCATACATTTATAAACAAATCACAGCCATGAAGTTCACTGGGTTTATTCTGGACAAAGTAGATGAAGACATTGTAGAGATAATGACTTTGTGAAGATAAAAGAGAGAGAGGCAGAAGATTAAAACAAGATGGGTTCTTGCTTCTGTGGTCGATGATGGCTGTACAAGAGAGATAAAGGATAGTATATGCATGAGAGCGATGTGAGATACAGTGATTGGAAGACAAAGAGAGAGAAATTCCAGAAACAAACAAACTCTTGAAGAATTTATTATTATTCCAGGACTGTCGACTATGTATACTTGTTTATGCCAAAACTTCATAAACATTGAAAGAAGGGACATTTTATATAAATATTTCGCCATGTCCATAGAGTAAAATTTCGTCAGCGAAGCTGAAAGTGCAACAACAAGCCAATACAATTCACAACTAAAATTAGAGACAATGATGATTTTAGGGGTCTTTTGGGATCAACAATTCACAACTAAGATTTGTTTTTTGCTGCTATATATTTAGAAGAAACCAACAAGAAGCATTAAAGTTTATTCCTACTTGATATTCAATACACATAGAACTATCGTTTTCGGATCAATGATAAAACTTTCAATGAAGTAAGATGAAATTCTGGGATTTTAAAAGTTATGAAAAAGAAAGAGGCCATATGATTCTTAATTTGTAGTATTATGTCAACTTCTCATCCCAAATCTTAAAGAATAGTAACAGACCTTAGAATCAAACTTCTATGTACTTGAGCCTTCCGCTTACACCAAACCCATTAATGTATCAAGCTGCCAAATCGATTGAGCTTTGATTTTCGCATCACTCAGTTTGCCTCGAAACAGACATTGTCCCTAACAGTCTTTAACACTTTAGTGATTCAGATGGAGTGTAGACCACTTGTGCTTGGGAGCGAAAATCGGATTGTGCGTGTGGCAAAAATTGCAATAAGTTGTCATTTTCTCGGAATGTAGTGAAACACTATATACTTGTATTCATTTTTTTTCTTTGGATTCAGAGTAATTTGAATATACTTTTATCTCCTTCAATTGGAGGATTTTTTTTTTTGGGAAGTTTGTCTCGCCTGGCCTTTTAGTTGTGTTTAATTGTCTAGTCTATCCTTTTTTTAAGTCTTTTCCGTTTGTCATTTTTAGACATAAAATGACCGAAATAACCTCTATTCAAATTGTTGTTGGGTTCCCAATAACTGCCCATTAATCTTGGGCACCTAAGCAGACAGGTTCTCATTAATGCATTGTGCTCAAGCTCTGTGAAATCGAAATTGGATCCAAAGCTTGTATTTTTATCCAAACATTTTCCAGAAGGAGTCCACCCTTCATCTTGTGCTCAAGCTTCGTGGTGGTATGCAGATTTTCGTCAAGACCTTGACCGGAAAGACTATCACTTTGGAGGTTGAGAGTTCCGACACCATCGATAACGTTAAGGCCAAGATCCAAGATAAGGAAGGTATCCCACCGAACCAGCAGAGGTTAATCTTCACCGGAAAGCAACTTGAAGATAGCCGTACTTTGACTGCCTACAACATCCAGAAAGAGTCAACTCTTTAGAGTTGGGTCAAAAGAAAAAGTGATTTTGAGGGGGTGAATTTTGCATAGATTTGCCCATCTCAAAATTTTCCGGATTTCATCTTCGACGGACAATTATAAGTAAGTTATTTCATTACTTTTGGGCAAGTTTAACATTTGTCCACGTCTTCAAGACTTGTAATCTATTAGACATTACGCTAGCTACGTTTGTCCATGTTTCTCACAAGGATAACATACTATGCTACAAATTTGCTCAGTCTCATGTCGAGATAGCTTCAACGTAGATATTGACAAATATACTAACATTTGTCCATGACTACAAACGCCCACTCTCAATGAGACATTACTACGGAAGTCTAGACATAGACTAATATAATAACTCTGTCAAAGTTTTACAATTTGTCAATGTTTCTACGCTAGCTACGTTTGTCCATGTTTCCATATTTCTACGATAGCTACGTTTGGACAAATATACTACCAATTGTCCATGTCTACAAAGCCCCACTCTCGATGAGACATTACTACGAAAGCCTAGACATTGTCACGGATAATAAAAGTTTGTCCATATCTATAATACATGGACTAAAACATAAAAATCAGACTAAAACACGCTAAAACATAATGTTGTCCATGTCTATTGACAATTAAAGTTTGTCCATGTCTATAATACATGGAATAAAACAAAAATATAAATGTTTGTCCATGTCTATTAGGGATCATGTCCACCACCGAATATCTGAAGGCTTCAGGATAAATATATGTCCATGACTACGAGAACTTGAATGAAATATGTTGAGAAAAGTTTGTCCATGTCTACACACGATGGAAATATAAACTAGATCTTTCTCCAGGGCTACATATAATGAAAATATATTTGTCAAGTCTCATGGAGACATAATTACGCCATAAAAGGACAATTACAATTTGTCCATGTCAAACTCTTATAGATAGACTTGTCCATGTCTACATTGGAAATACATATTTTCCCGGTCTAAAGTAGGACAATAAAAGTTTGTCCATGTCTACACACGATGGAAATATAAACCATCATATGTCCATACCTCACTGAGACATACCTACGACATAAAAAGACAATTAGATAGAATAAGAAATATAAGAGTTTGTCCATGTCTACACTGGAAAAACATATTTGTCCAGTCTAAGATGGGACTACAAAAGTTTTTCCATGTCTACCAAGATGAAAATAAAAACTAGCTCTTTGTCAATGCATACATATTCTGGAAATATATTTGTCAAATTTCATGGATACATAACTGTGACATAAAAGGGCAATTAAAGTTTGTCCATGTCAAGACGAAACAGATAGAATACACTGAGAAAACATATTAGCCCAATCTAAAGTATGACTACAAAAGTTTGTCCGTGATTACACACGATAGAAATATAAACTAGCTCTTACTCCATATCCTCCACTATTCTCGGTTCCCAATATATTTGTCAAATCTCATGAAGACATTACTTGATATTAAAGGACAATTAAAGTTTGACCATGTGAAGACGACATTAATAGAATAAGAAATAGAAGAAACAAAACAATTGCCTCTCGCATTGGAAACCGAGAAAAAAAACAAAATTTTAAAAAGAAAATAAAGGAAAGATAATCAGCGAGAAAGAAGGAAAGAGAATAACGAATATATGAATTTTGATCATGGACAACATAGTATTTTTAAGTGAGTAAAGGGGCATTCTAAATTATTTTAACACATGGGGACATTTTATACAATTAAGTTTTCAAAAAAGACATTTCAGACAGTTTTCTCATAAAAAAAATGAATAAGAAAAAAATAGTATGTTATATATATAGTTATAAAAGTTCTATTTTGATTTCTTAGAACAACTTTTCTCTAAAACATTTTGACTTTTGACTGGTCATAAAAAAAACAAGATTACATCATGTCCAAATATTTTTAGGAAATTGAAGCAGTAGCTAGACGCTAATCTTGTTAATAAAGGAAACTATATAGAGTGATAAAGTGGAAGAGAGAGTGGGTGCATATGAGATGACTGATGCGTTTAGCCGAGACAGGGGAGTAGCTTTTTCAGGGTCCAACAAATACAATTTCGTCGCTAACCTAGCATTAAGGCTTTCTTATAAGTTTCCAGAGTGGTTAACACATTTGACAATAGAGAAGGAGCTGAACCAAATTACATAACCACAGACGAAGATGTAGAAATCTTTATTCAGATGTATAAGCACGTTGAAAAGGTGAATATGTATGTTAACCTGGCTGAAGAACCTCCAAAAACCTTAAGTATTCCATATAAAAAAGAACAAATTTCAATGGTCGTTTCATATACAGAGAACTTTTTATACGAGATTTCAGATGACAACTTTGGCTACAATTTAGATAATGACTTGAATGAATTACTGGTTCCAAAAATCAAGAAATAAATAGTCACAACAAAAAGACCACCCAAAGGAATAGATAGCGTAAATGATTTCACTACATGTGGACGTCTCATATCATATGGACTATTCAGTTGTGGCAGTTTCTTTTTCTTTAACTCATCAAAAAGTTTTATGGCTAAACTAATCGATCCACATCCACTTAGGTAAGAGTTTGATGTTTTTCTCTGGTTTGGGATTTTTATATGGGAGTTTTGGGAACTCGGTATCTTTGATTCGGGAAGATTTTGATTTTGCCCATTTTTTGTACATATGTGTTATTGTTTTTATAAATAAGATAAGTAATGATGAAAATAAGGAAACTATAAAATAGATATTTTAATGATGCATATAAATGATTACAAAAATCATCATACATGTATCAAATAGCTACTCGATACTCACTTAGATATATTTATTTATCTGAATTGAAACTTATATATGCAAATACATAAGTTATGTAATTGTTTTATCTGTCCTCTGATGTCCCTTATCCATACAGCGTCCAGCCTGCAATCCCCATATATACATTTATATGTATATATTTGGTTTAACAAAAAAAAATCAAGTTTAAAGGCGAAATTATATAATGTTGTTACTGAAGTTAAAATAAATTAATTGATATTAAAAAATAAAGTGTAAAAAAAAATTGTGTAAACAAATATAACTGGCAAATGTAATTTACAATCACTGCCGACCAAAAAGAAATGTAATTTACAATCACTCATGTGGATACAAAATTTGGATGGCTTGGTTTATGATATGTTGTTGATGAAGATTGAAAAAGACAAAAAGTTTTCTGTGCTAAAACAGAGAATAAATATTAGAAGAATTTCAAAAATGCCCCTTGAACCAAATTTCTTTTAAGAGGGGCATTTTTTCTTTGATTCAAAGCATTTTTGAAGTGAGGCATTTTGAAAAGAAATAATATTTCAGAATGTTCTTTTTAAGTTTGAAATATTGAAAAATACCCCTTTTTGTGTGTGACGCAAATGGGGTATTTTGAGTTCGATGTGGACAACTTTTGTTGGCATTTTATCCATTGTGTATATGATTCTGCGATTTGTGTACATTATGGACATAATTGAAAGTATTTTTGTCCCCTATATACATAATTCACTATATATGTCAATCGTAGACAATAAAAATGTCCACCATATACATAATTCATTATAAACGAGATATTACGCAGAATCATGTCTACTAAGGACAAAATTACGAAATTATTGTCCACAACGAACTCAAAAAATGATATTTCTCAATATGTTTTAAAAATGAGTATTTTCCAATATTTCAAACTTAAAAAGGGCATAACAGAAAATAATCTCTTTTGAAAAGAGCATTTGCTAAATTACTCAAAAAAATTGGTACACTCTTAACTTAATTGTCTACAATTTTATTACTGGTATTGCGGTATTGCCTCTTAACTATTGATTAAAACAAGTTCCAACAAATTAGCTTATCTAATTTTATTTTTTAATTTTGTTTATTATGTTTTTGGCTAGTTTTACATAGTAGTGGAAGGTAATTATATATTGGGTTCATTATAAATTTTTATGAACAACAAACAACATATTTATTAAAAAAAAATTATATACTAGTTAAAAATTATTTTTATTTTTCAAAAAATAAGTTGAGATTTTCTTTTTTTTACATTTTCCTATAGTTTAACATATAAATACTGAGGCAAACTCAAAAATAACAATCATACTTTTTTTTTGTTAAACAATAATACTTAGTTTAAAGAGTGAATGAATTGAGAAGGATGACTAACCGGTGGTAGGTGACATTTCTTCATACATTTTTTCTTACAATCTCCTTCAGGTATGAGGAGAAGCCCACAAGTGAACATGCACTTGCTCCAGCATGAAACTGCTTCAACTGCTTCTACTTCTGTCCTCATGCTCCCCATTACTACTGCCACTACCAACACTAATACAATACAATTCTTGATCATACTCACCTTTGTTTTTCTTTCTTAAAATATTTTATGTATTTGCATGGTCTATTAGAAATTTGTGTGTATATATATAGTAATTAATTAATGACTGAATCTTTAGATGTGGTATATGTTTAATTATGAAATACTAATTTTAGGTTAAATTAATCACTTGTCATCGTTCTTACTTTATTTTTTTAAAATAAAGACAATATATTTCTTTTCGTATATAATAAATATTAATTGATATTGGTTTACTTTACTTGGATAATGCATTATGAACAAATCTTTAAAATAGCTTTAAATGCGAGATTTTATTATTTAAATAATTTGTCTTTTACTTCATTTAATATAAGAGATTTTATATCAATTAAATTTTCCAAAAAATACTGAACTTTTTCTAGATTTTTATAAGATAAAAAATATCTTAATCAAAATGTTAAATATACATCTTTGCGGTATTTTCTACCGGAATTCGATTCCGGATTAGAGCATAACCCCGCGTAATAGTATTTAAAGTTTGAGTATTGATTGGATCTTATCTATCTAATTGTACACCATTCTTTTTTTTAAGTACTATTAGATAAATTTATTAACAAATATATTAAGTTGTACTAGAAAATAATTTAAAACATACCAAATTCGTACTAATTTTAAAAAATATAAATTAAGTAACTGATTTTATTCATTTCGTTCTTAAATATACATATACTATTATTTAATAGAACAATAAAAATTTTAAATTTTTTTATGTTTTTGTGTATTGTATCCATTATACATGTAGTATTCAATTGTGAAACCCTCATGTCTTAATTAATTTCGATGCATTATTTTCTTTCTTTTTCACACAAAACGTAGAAACTAAAATAAAAAATTGTTCAATTGAGAGAGAACAAATATGTTCAAATTACTATGAATTCCCACATGATATTGTTTGGGGTTTTAGGAAGGGTTTGGTCTATGGATCAGATATTGTCGATCTAATTATTGATAAAAAAAATACTTTGAATCTAAAGAAAAAAATCTCTAGAAAAAAAAGAAATAAGGTGAGTAAGAAGTCAACCTTGTTATTTTCGTGATGAAAACATTTTAAATGAGTAAATTATATACTAATAATGAATACAATTACATAGTGTTTCACTATATGAAGTCAAAACTCATTTCCTCAAAAACACCAGCTTCCCAATATTGGGCTTAAGATTCCCTCTTTCGTTTAGAGTATCTCATTCTAAAGTTAGTAGAGAATCATCAGTTCCATCTTCTTTGCAAAACTGAAACTGCTAGCCTCTACCATTACAGCTGGTTGAGATTTGATGTCTCCTTCTACCAGACTCGACCTTCTTTCCTCTTGCAACAGATTTTTCTGAAGGTTTCTATGGTGCTGATCATTCCTCTGGAACAAAGCTTAACCGAACCACAGAAAGAAACAGTGCCGAAAAAACTCTACCAATGTGATCTAGCTGAGCAGTGGAGTTAAAACAAGGATCAGCTGCAGGATCAGTGGAAAAAAAGAAAGAACAAATGGAAGAAGTTTCTCTCCAGAATCCAGCAAAGAGAGCAACTCAAAGGATAATCCTAAAGGAGGAACTGTCTAAAGATCAATTACCATCCTCAATTGGAACAGTACCGTACTTAGGCCATGTGAGGCCTGGGGCGAGTAAATAAAATATGGCCTTTAGAATGATTTTTTTTTTCAGAACATACATAATAATATTAATAAAAATATAAAGTTATAATTTTTTAAAAATATTCCTAATAATTATAGCTGTTACAAATAAAATATATTAATTGTACTATAATGTTATGTTTCTCAAATAATATATAACATTTATCAACTTAAATACTTAATCTTACCCATTTAAAAAAAAAAATAGTGTGGCCTTTTATACTTAGATTTTTGTATGTGGCCTAGGGCAAATGCCCAATTTAATTGTCATTAAGCACGGTACTGAATTGGAACAGTCAAGGATTAGTCCACTTGCTTTGTAAGTTTGTCATGCTTGCTATTTTTTTGTATTTTCTTTCTTAATTTTATTTTCAGCCACTTATCGATTTATTTTGCTGAAAATAATTTTGTGGCTTCTTTAAATAATGTTGCAATAAGCCTTTTTTATGTCATTAGATTTTACAGGGCTTTAGTTATATTTCTTTCAACAGTTGTGGCGGTTCATACTCATGGTAGGATTCATAACTACGTAATAGATATTGTCGATGCATATAAACGACTACAAAAATCATTATACACGTACCATATATCTACTCGATCTATATTAACTTATTTATATTCATTTATTTATTCATCTGAATTGAAACTTATATAAATCTAAAAATACAACAATTATGTAATTATGGTATCTGTCCTCTGATGCCCCTCATCCATATAGCGTTCTGTTCTGCCTGCAATCCCCACATATAAATGTTTATAATTGTTTTAACCAATAAATATTCAAGGTTAAATGCAAACTTAGAGAATTTTGTTAAGTTTAAATAATTTAATTAATATTTAAAAATTATATATATACATGTATATATAAATACTGACGCAAACAAAAAAAAAAACTCAGTTTAAAGAGTGAATGAATTATTATTGAGATCGATTATTGAGAAAGATGACTAACCGGTGGTAGGTTACATTTCTTCTTACAACTTCTTTTACAAACTCCTTCAGGTAAGAGTTGAAGCCCACAAAGGAACATGCACTTGTTCCAGCATGAAACTGCTTCAACTGCTTCTACTTCTGTCCTCATGCTCCCCATTACTACTACCACCACCAACATCAATTCTATGCACTTCTTGATCATGATCATCTTTTTCTTCTTTCTTTGTTCAAATATTTTATTTATTTGCATGGTCTATAAGAAATTTGTATATCTATATATACATGTGAAATAATGACTAAATATTTTATATATGGTATATGTTTAATTATCAAACACTATTTTTAGGTAAAGTTAGACCACTTGTCATCGTTCTTACTTTTTTTTTTTTTAAATGAACACAATATATTTCTTTTCATATATATAATAAATATTAATTGATATTGGTTTACTATATTTGGATAATGCATTATGAACAAGTCTTTAAAGTAGCTTTAAATGTGAGATTTTACCATGTAAATAATTTTTCTTTTACTCCGTTAAGAGACGTTATATTAATAAAATTTTCTAGAAAATAGTGAAGTTTTTCTAGATTTTTACTATAAGATAAAAACGTCTTAGTCAAATCGTTAAATATGCATATTAGCAGTAATTCCTATCGGAATTTGATTTTTGATTATCGCATAATCCTGAGTTTAACTTATTAATTGATTGAATCTTATCGATCCAATTGTTAGACAAAAATAAAAACATATATGCTTTTAGATCAATCCACTAAAAACATGTTTAAAACATAGCAAGTTGTCATATTTATTGTTCCACTAAAAACATGTTTAAAACATAGCAAGTTGTCATAAATACACGTATACTATTATTTAATGGAACAATAAAAAGTTTTAAACATCGTATACTATTATTTAATGGAACAATAAAAAGTTTTAAACATCTTAGATTTTTTTTTCTGTATATTGTATTGTATTTCTTAATACATATAATATTCGAATGTGAAACCCTCGTGTCTTAATTAATTTTGGGGTAAATCGACTCGGTCAACTTAAAGTTCAAGGTTTTAATGAAAATCAACTATAAATTCCAAATTTAATCTGGAGTTTCGATAGTTCGGTGTTTGATTTGATCCTTTTGATAAACTCAATGTTTGATTGACTTTGTTCCCAAAAAAGAACACATCAAAATTAATTAAGACATGAGGGTTTCACATTCATGGTCGTGGTAAAACTCCTAACTTATTCAATGTAGGCCACAACAACATCTCTTGGACAAGTCCTTCAGAATTTCTGTTAAACAACTTAAGGTCAGGGTAAATCGACCTGGTCAACTTAAAATTTAGGGTTTTAATAAAAGTCAAATATAAATTCCAAGTTTAATATGGAGTTTCGATAATTCGATATTTGATTTGACCCTTTTAGTAAGCTCAATGTTTAACTGAATTTTTCCGTTTTTTTTTCACACTGAAAGTAAAAACGAAAAAAAAAAAAACTGTCTGAAATGTCTCTTTTGAAAACTTAATTGTATAAAATATCCCTCATGTGTTAAAATAACTTAGAATGCCTCTTTACTCACTTAAAAATACTATGTTATCCCTGACCAAAATTCATATCTTCCTTATTTATAAAATGTCCCTCATGTGTTAAAATAACTTGAGTTTGTTTTGGAAGTCAAATGATACATTTTCAATGGCAAGATATTTTCCGTTATTACTTATTCAACTTAATTATTCTTACCAAAATATGATTTTTTAACATATTTTTGGTAAGAAATTAACTATACTAAAAAGTCAGAAAAATATTGAGACTGTTTGAGAAATAAAATAAAATGATTTGTGCATTCAAATACAAGATTAAGACTTAAGAGTTCTATAAATAGGGATTATTCAAGGCCTAAAAAGTCTTTATTTTTTTGTCAACAATTGGATCGATAAGGCCCGATCCATAGCCTAGAACCTATTAGCTAAAATTCCCTTATAATCTATCAAAGTGTAGTGGGAAGGGGTCGAACCCCTGATGCCTGAGTCATTAGCTAGATCATCATTCTTTAGGCATTCCACTATTTTCTCTACTTTGAAATCATTCTCTTCTCCGAATAGTTTTTTCCAATAAGGCTCACATCTATCGGCCGGCCTCTGATAAGACACAATCGTTTCCATATCCGGGAATGGATTGCAATTCATGCATGTGATAATAGCAAATTCTCTCAATGACAAACGCAGAGGTCGCCCCCAAAAACAAACCAAATCTCATGACTCTTATCCGTTACAAGTGAACGGCAGAGCAAGCTATGAAATAGTCTCCCAGAAATCAAACTTTTCCTAATCGGTAGGTCAAACAATTGCCCAAATGTTGAGTTTTTCAAGTACTCAAACTCATTTGTCCCTTCAAACACTTCAGCAATGTCAAGAAGAAATTCTGGTCTTGAGTATGCGTTTATTCGCCCATCTCCTGGGTACCTTCCTTCAGCTAGTAACCTCTATGATAGTAACTCCGGCCTAACCTCTTCCGCTTCCTTCTGCCCTTTTTGTTTTGTATTACTTACCATTCTCCTGAACTTCAAAACAATTTATAAATCAATGTTTATTTCAGACTGTAAAACTCTAAACGTTAGTGTGAGCAAACAACGATTGACTAAAAATGATGGACAAGATAATTATTGTCCTCAATTACCACACGATGGACAAAACACAATGCACAAATACGAATTAGTGAAAACTTTCCAGTACAACTACAAGATCCTAGAAACGAAGAACTACAACTCGAGGGAGGAGAAATCTACACTTTTATTGTCTACAACTTCTATATCGAAACCAAATTTGTCATAAACATATCTCATCTACTCGATTGTCCCAAATATTTAAATAAATTCAAATCTCTACGACCTAAAAACAATAGACTAAAAGCGATGGACTAAAACTCGACTGAGGTTAAATATTGATTTTTATTTCTTCAACTTCAATATCGAAAACAATTTCTATTAGACAAACACATCTCAACCACTCGATGTACACAAATTCATACTTTTCTCAAAACGAAATCCCGAATCTTCGCACCTATCTTTGTCAATGTTTCCCCAAATCGACTTTATCTTTTTCAGATTGTGATTTACCCTTCCCCTTAACTTTTACAGAGACATAAAAAAAACTTTTGCCTCTTTGACTGCCCCGCTCATGTGTCCTAATTTAATGGGCAGTCCATCGCAACCAAACGTCATATTTAATTGAGGTTATTTCAGTCTTTTTACTTCCCAAAAGGGACACGCGGGACAAGAGCAAATAAAGGAGACACGCTGGACAAAATTCCCTTTTTTATTTCTTCAGAAGAAATTTTTTTATATATTTTTTAATCATAGTGAATGACTTTGATAATACATAACCAAGATACAATACTTTTGAAGATTGTATCTTATAAAGGAATAGCCGAATAGATATAGAATCAACAAACCAATAATACAATATTTTAATTCAATGACTATATGAGACTCTTTCATAAAGTTTGAATAACACATAACTTATATAAACTTTATAAAATCATAAATCCAATAACTCTAGATTTATGAAGATTTTAGGATATTGTTTACAAATATATAAACTAATAACACCTAACTTTAATAGAGTTTAAAAAAATCTTGATTCAATAACACTAAAATCTTAATAATATTCAAATTTTCATAACTCCATTTCAATACACCCCCTTAAATTTTCTCCCAATTTTGTTAAGAAATTTCTGGTCAATCCTAATTTATAACAAAATTTATTGGTCAATATTACTATTTGACCACATGTTTTGGTAAAAAGCTAATTTCATACCAATGATTTTTGACCACTCAACTTTCATCAAAAATTGGTCAAAATTGAGTTGTTTTCTAGTAATGATATGGAATGAAATATATTGTCTTTAATTTAACCTAAAAAATAGTGTTTCGTAATTAAGCATATACCACATTTAAAGATTTAGTCATTACTTTCACATGTATATATATACTCACAAATTTCTTACAGACCATGCAAATACATATAATATTTTAACAAAGAAAAAAAAAGATGAGTATGATCAAGACTTGTGTTGTATTAATGTTTGTGTTGGCAGTAGTAATGGGGAGCATGAGAACAGAAGTAGAAGCACTTTCATGTTGGAGCAAGTGCATGTTCGAGTGTGGGCTTCTCTTTACACCTGAAGCAGAGTGTAAAAAGAAATGTAGGAAGAAATGTCACATACCACCGGTTAGTCATGCCTCTCAATCTTCGATCTGAATAATAATTCATTCACTCTATAAACTAAGTATGATTGTCATTTTTGAGTTTTTGTCAGTATTTATATGTTAAACTATGGGAAAATGCAAAAAAAAAATCTCAACTTTCATAAATGACAATATATAATTACCTTTGACTACAATGCAAAACTAGCCAAAAAGACATAAGAATTTTTTTTTTTTTTTAAATATATATATATAATAAGCTAATTTTTGGGATTTGTCTTAATCAAGAGTTAAGAGGAAATACTAGTAATAAAATTGT